>CAEFZX010007076.1:0-14384 GCA_903066825.1 Alfaro cultratus
CGCGGACCTGCGTCCTGGTTAGCCCCGTGCTCCAGTCCCCTGGTTAGCCCGCCCACCAGGCCCCTGGTTAGCCCCGCCCACCAGGCCCCTGGTTAGCCCCGCCCACCTGCTCATGTCTGCATGTTGCCGGTTTACAATAGTTGCTCCTTTGTTGCCAAATCAGCAACTTTCTTGCTAAATTTACCAACATTTAAAAAAAAATCCTTCATTATCAGCTACAATCAGAATCGGCAGCTTCGGCTTTTCAAAGATCAGCGATCGGCCAGAAAACTGCAATCAGTGCATCTCCAGTTCAAAGCTGGTAGAACCAGAAGACCTGCCCAAGTTATTGGTTGGAAACTTTTTCACTACCTTTTGTTTGGTCTAAAATCATCTTGTGTTTTGTTTGGGTGTTTGGTTCTGAAGTGTAAAGGTGTGTGTTTGGAGCAGGAGGTGAGCGGCGCCTGCGGCCGGCCGGTGGGCGGCGCCATCAGCGACTCCCGCCCCGCAGCCGGACTCGCCTCATAAGGGTCCCATTGTGTTGGCGGGCCGGATTGGGTCTCACTCGCCACGTCATTCAGCTGCCGCTTGTGTGAGGGGGAGACATTCTGGTGCCTGCATCTTGTTTTCTGGGTCTGCGCACACAGAGCCGCTCTGTTCCTCGCTTAATTCGGGAGGTTTCACCCGAGCCTCAGCTCGCCTCAGAGGAGAACAGATTTATGGGGAAAAGCAATTGTAGCGGCAGAGTTGAGAGCTGATGGTACAGAGTGACGTTCGTAAAGCAACACTGAAATTAACAGCAATAATTAGGATTATTTAACCTGTCATAAGAGGACAAAAAGAGTCATTTTAGTCATATTTTCACCATGTTGTTCATTTATAAATGTCGTAGGTTTTAACTAAATATTTAGTTTGGAGCTAAATATTTAGTTTTACCAACTAAAAATTGAGCTTCAAACTAAATATATATTAGCTTTTGAAATATTTAGCTATGTGCTAAATATTGACCTTCAGTCTAAATATTTAGATCTTTAGGATATTTAGATCCAAACTAAATGTTTAGTTTGAAGCCATAGCTTGCTAACTAAAAAGCCTATTTAGTTTAGAGCTAAATATTTTGTTAGTCATATACTTAGCTTTAATTTGACATTTATAAATGAATGAATAACATAATGAAAATATGACTTAAACTCGTGACATGATAAACATCCCAAATTGTTGGTATTGATTATTGACTGTTCCCCAACACGGTGATCTGTGTTTGTGAATCAGATTTTCTGCTGAGGGGCAGCAGGAGTTTTTCTCTTCACTAGCAGAAAATCTGCAGAAAAACGTCTTGAGGAATCAAAGTGGGATTAAAAGTCATTTAAACTCTGAATGTCTCCCATTTTGGACGTGCAGATCATGGGAGGAAAACGTTGCTTGTTATGATTCCCAGCTGTGATTTGGGAATGTTTGAAACACAGTTTTCTTTTTAAAGTCATAATCGTTTCTAACTTCCCTCTGGAGATCATAAAATAAACCAAAGATAGTCGGTTCTTTATAGTCAGGGCCAAGACACAATGCTGATAAACAAAAACAAAATATGAACTAAATATTTAACTTTGAGTTATATGAAATACTTAACTATAAACACTTAGTGTTTCAATCTCCAAACTAAATATTTAGTTGTTATATATATTATCTTGCTCCCTCCAAACTATAATATTTGGTTTGTATGGCAAATATTTAGCAGCAAGCTAAAAATTTACCTGCAAAATTAATACTCAACATGCTAAATATTTAGGTCCAACTTAAATATTGAGTTAGCAGCTAAATATTTAGTCTTCAAACTAAATATTTAGTTTGGCCAGAAAACTGCCAAACTAAATATTTAGTTAGTTTGGAAAACTAACTAGTTTTTAGTTAACCTGGAAAACATGAATACATTTTCCAGGCTGTTGTCGTCCAATCAAAGTAACTAAATATTTAGTCTTCAAACTAAATATTTAGCTGCAAGCTATATAGTTAGGTTTCATCATAAAGTTTTAGTTTTGAACTAAATATTTATGATGCAAACCCTATATTTATCTACCACACTAAATATTTTGCTCCAAATGAAATATTTAGCTTCAAACTAAATATTTAACTTCAAAATTCATACTTACTTAGCATGCTAAATATTTAGCTTTAGACTAAAGAATCTGAGACTGTCCGTCTTGCCAGCATCGCGTGTTTGAAAGCCATTTTCCTCTTTGAATTCAGGGCCGTTGTTATCTGCTTCCCTCTGGAGATCATAAAGTAAACTAAAGTTCCTGAAGCGTGGGCGGATCTGAAGGCTCTTTATGCTCAAGACGCTGACGGCCTCTCCTCTGTGATCTGCTGTTGCTCCTCTCTTAGATGTGCGTGCGGCCAGGGAGCAGATGCATTTAGGAGGGGTGACCTATCCCACGCTGCCCCTGCAGGAGGCAGCGCCGCGACCCCCGCTGGGCTTCGGCCCGCCGGGCTTCGGCCCGCTCTCCGCCGCCGGCTCCCCGACCGGCTCCTTCGGCGGCGCGCTGCCGCCTCAGCCGCACAGCGCCTACTTCAGTGGGATGACGGGCCCTCAGCACCCCTTCTACAACCGGGTGAGACGCATCAGGGTCCGAATGTTAACATCAACGGTGTCCAACGTGCGGCGCGGGGGCCATCTGTGGCCCTCAGAACCGTAGATTCACATTTAAAACCATCTTTTCCTGAATCTTAAAATGTAAGGTGAATCTCAAAGTATTCATCCAGGTTTTTTCTTTTAATTTATTTATTTGTAACAGAGACCAAAGTTAAGCTTTACTTTATTGTCAATTTATCAAACATACAAAGAATCAAAATTATGTTTCTCATCATTCCTTTGTGAAGCTATTAACTTAAAAACATCACGTAGCAACAAATAAGGACAATTACTAATAAAAATGTTTTCCATGATCCATAGAAAACAGGAATAATATTTTTTAAAATCCCACAAAGTCAAACTTTATTTATTTAGCACATTTACAACAACATGAGCTCATCAAAGTGAATCCCATGAATCAGATAAATGATCAAATCTGGTCAACAAATTGGTAAAAATCCGTTGCCTGAATTTTTACCATTCAGAGGCCGAATCAAATTATTTCAAGGGCCACAAATGGCCCCGAGCCACTCTTTGAGACACCGATGGTTTGGATAAATCCGTTATGTCCCACATATTTCCCCACGTTGTTTTATGTTTGCATGATTTTCAGCGTTTGGTTGTCCTCTCTCCATCGTAGCCGTATTTCCCCCATCATGTCTACCACCTGCCGCGACCTTACGCTCACTTCGCCCCCTCATCCTCACGTCCCTCCGCTAAACAGTCCAGTCCGCCGCAGGACGCCGTCGGACTCGTAAGTAACGAGGGAAAGCACCGGACCGCCTCATCTCCGCTCCCATCGCTGATGTTTCTTCCTGATCTGGTGTTTGGGTCCAACCTGCTGCTGGAACAAACCAGACGCTTCACTTCCTGTTTAACACTTCCTCCTGTCTCATCTTCCTGTTTCATTTTATTCATTCCTCTTCCTCATCTAACTCGCTTTGGCTTTACTTTTCTTCACTTGTTCATTTCAAAATGTCTTCATTTCTGCAGCTTCCACACTGACCAAATGTATTCACACACTTTGAACTTTATTATATTTGTTCCAACTGCAAACATCTGATTTTTATTGGGATTTAATGTGATAAACAAGCAGAGATTATTATAGGGCTGCACCGAACAATTATGTTATTAATTAATTAACATATTAATTATTCTGTCAATTAATCACTGTAATAATTGATTGATTAATAAAATCAGTTTAATCGTTTAACCAGACGACTAATCAATTAAACATTACATTCTGAAGATTAATCGTCAGAATAATCAATTAATTGTTCGATTGAATTGTTTAAGCTGATGATTAATCTATTATATAAATCTATTGTCTATTAACATAGACAATAGATTATTCTGATGATTAATGGATTATTGTGGGGATTAATTTATGAATCAGATAAAAGGCATATTCTGCACACCACAGATGTTTATTTTAAGAATATTTCTGTTTTTCTGTCACATGAAATCTCAGTAAATTCCTCTGCAGTTTCTGTTTTTAGCGAATCAGGATCTGAAAGGTCAGAGGGTGTGAATACGTTTTCCAGGCTGTTGTCGTCCAATCAGATGCGACCTTCGTTAACCTTTCAGTGTCTGTCTCCATGTCAGGATGTTATTGCAGAGGATGCCAGGGAGGGCCTCCCCTCCAGCCCATGTGACCCAGCCATGGTAACCTCGCTAGCATTAGCATTAGCATCCATGTTCTGCACAATGCACACAACTGCCTAGTCAAAGTAACCTGGAATTATCCGCTTGTGACGCTATTGGTGTATTTAAATATCCTTAGACCTGTCACAGTAATCAATAAACCAATTAATGAACCAATAATAAATGAAAACAAATTCAATTTTTATTTGCATAATTTATTGTTTTTCACTTTTCGCCAAAAACTCTAAGATGAGTTTTCAGTCTTGCTCCTTTTTTTGAAGGATAATTTTGTTCATAATTCGTTTTATTTCTTGTTGCTGTTGTTTTTATTTTGAATATTTAAAATATCTTCCAGTTCATTAAAATTTAAAGTTTTTATTAGTTGAAACTAGTTTTAAAACAGCAACATTATTGGTAACGGTGAGCTGCACTAGAGCAGGTCTGTTTTTCTGGATCGGATCCGAATCGGCCGATTCTTAACCTCAGTGGATCGGTGCAACATGAGCTTCACAATTTTAAGTGAATTACTGCGATAAATGAAGACGGCCTGCATGCCGCCTAACTTCAGCCTTCATTTGACCTCTGACCTCATTGCTGAAGCTCTGCTTCTCCAGAACAGGACAATTTAACGATAAGACATCTCAGGAGACGTCTGCTTATCGGCGCCCAGCCGGCAGCCGAGTGAGCGATGCAGAGCTAGATGAGTCTGTTCTCCTCTGATCGCCGCCGCGATTCCTGCTTTGTTTTTATTTTCTCTTAACGTTTACGCCGCAGTCGTCTGCGTTTTCCTGCTAATCTGGGTTTGTGAGCAGCGTAATTACCGAGCCGGTGTCGGTGTGAGTACGGCTCCCTGCGGTTGCCGGGACGATCATCAGAGCAACTGTTGAGGCTGGCGCACACACACACACACACACACTCACTGGTACTGTACGCTGACAATGAGCCCAGCTCTGGTGGAGCTTATCTCCATACCAAGACGCTTCCTCCCTCGCTGAGCTCTGTTTCCTCTTCCCCATCCTTCTGCCCAGCCCTGAGCCCGGCCCAGCTGTAATTACGCTCTTATCACACACACACTCACTTTGTGTCACGTTCTCCGTCTGAATCTTCCCTGAATTGAAACTTCTGCTTTTTGTTGAGTAAAAGGTGTCGGCGGAGATTAGCGCTCGTTGTTTCATAATTCTCTAACAGTTTCTACGTCTCCAGGCCGCCGCCGCCCGTTTCTTTCTGTCTGTGTTCACGTCTGCCATCTTTGTTTGCAGGTTGGGTCTTGGCTGCGTAGCACCCAGAGTTTTATCTGTGGTTTTTGACTGTTTGCTTCTTCTTGTCTCCTTATCAAGCATTTAAAGTCGCTGCCTTGCAAATTGAAGCAGGTACATGTTTGGTTTCGTGGCCTCTTTTCTTTCCCTCCGCCTGCCGACGCTCCATCGTTCCACTAACACGGCGACTCGCTGCCACCCAGCATGCTGCACAGAGACAGCAACGCAACATCAGAGTCACTAACATCAGCAACAAGATTCACATCTTCTGTCACTTTTCAAATTCAAACTTTAGTGTTTTTATTAGGATTTTATGTTATGGAATCTGAATAGTGTGGTGTGAGTTTCTGCTCAAATTCAAAATTTTGATCAATTCAAAACATTTTAGTTATCCCAAAGGGAGATTAGATGTTCTCCAGTAGCAGCCAGTCTCACAACAAGTCTGAAAAAGCCTCTGACTGAAGACTGTTCCTGTATAACTGTTTCAAGGCTGCATGCTGACAAAACAATATCCGGGAAATGGAGATGATATTTCAGAGTATCTTATCCCGGATGACGCTAATGCTAATCCATTTTGTTTGCTTTTGCCACTCCTCTAAGGCCGTATGCTTAGAAAGATGTTGGTGTAGGAGATAAGAGATGGTTTCGACTTCCTGCTCTTCATCCATAAAGCCTCTGTTTCAATTCCTCTGGGATTTGAGGTCAAAATTCAGGGATTGCTTGAGCTTTTGAGATGCTGATCCTTTTCTTTTGCTGCTCCTCTTTAAATCTCTGTCAGGCCGTACAGTTAGAAAGATGTTAGAGTAGGGGATAAGAGATGGTTTGATCGTACTGCTCTGTGGAAAAATCCTTTTCCGCTGCCATCATCCAGAACCAGAGAGAATAATTGTCCAAAAATGTAAATAAAAGTCTAGAAAAAGATCAATCAGAGTTAACAGACCAGATGCTAGCGTGTGCCGCTAAACATTTTTCTTTTACCCGTTTTACTCTGATCCACCTGAATATAATCCAGTCCAGCTGTTCAGTCAAGGGAATGTGAGGATGAAGAATCCTCTTCATCAGACAGCTATAAAAAACAGATTGTCTTCAGTCAGAGGCCTCTTCAGATTTCCAGTGATACAGGCTGCTACAGGAAATCGCCACGGCTCACAGTCAGAAGGAACTTAGAAAATAAGTTACAGAAACATTTAGTTTCTCTTTGGGATCAATAAAGCATTCTTCACCTTTAGGTTCACCTTTGACCCTAAACACAGAATCAGAGATGCAGACAATGGCTTAGATCAAAGCAAATGTCTGTGTTAGAACGGCCTAGTCAAAGTCCGGAACTGAATTCAGCTGAGATTCTTTGAAAATTCATGCTCACAGACGCTGTTCATCCAAACTGAGCTGTTCTGCAAACATTGACATTTTAGACGTTAATGCATATTCATGTTTAGAACGGTCTAGTCCAAGTCCAGACCTGTAGTACATTGAGAATCAGTGGATAGATTCCATCCAATTTGAATGAGCTTCTGGTACAAAGTAGACTATTTAGCATGACTTTGTGTTGGTAAAATGCATTAAAGTTTGAATATTTCCCATAATCACGCAGCTGTAGTTTCATTCTGCTAGCGTCCATCTTCAGCGCGTCAGACGCCCGGTTCTTACTGGTGTGTGCAGTTTTGTTTGGGATGATTGTTATTTTGTCTAACATCCAGTCAGACTCCAGCTAAGCCGCGCTCTGCTGTCCCTGAGCAGCAGAGACAAAGCCAGGCGGCTCAGTCAAAGCCTGGTCTTAATGATGCTAATAGCCGGGTGGAACCAGAGGGAGAGAGGATAAGTGGAGATAAACAGAGTGAAAGGAGGGTGCAGTACCAATGCTCACCAGCAAGACAGAGGAAGTTTGGGTGTTTGTGTCTTACAGCCAACAAAGATGGCCGCCCAGTGCGCTGCTACTGTTGTTGTGCTCATTCACTGAGGTAAAGGGATCAGAGCAGCTCTGTTAGACTCACAGCAGTTTCAGCAAATGTCTTTCACATGTGGATACAGGAACCTAAATTGGCACAAATATTTCCAGCAGCTCCCAGAAATTCAAGATGGCCGCCATGATGGTCAAGGAAAATTTATTTTTGCACTAATTTTGCCAATATTTATTACAGATTAACGTTTTTGGTGTCAAATCAAATGACCCATACAAATCATATTTACTGATTTTCTTTGATTTTTTTATTTATTTATTTTTTACAAAATGGCAGCCACAGAAAATTTTGTTTGGCACTAAAATCAGCAATTACATGAATGTTACTGGTCTAAAATAACAGCCTACAAGTTTTGAATCATAAAAATCATATATACGTTCTTGATCTTTTGTTTCCTTTTTCCTTTTCTAAAATGGCCGCTAATGTTAGCCCAAAGCTAGCATTTTGCTAAACTGCTAAACAAAAAAATGAGGGCAAACTAATGTTAAAGCACTGGACACAAAAATATGACAGCAGAAGCTAATACTAAACTGCTAAACACATTAAAATATTATCATAAGCTAATGCTAAACTGCTAATTACATTTTAAGCATTAGCAGAAGCTAATGCTAATCATTAAGGCGACTGTCTCTCTTTTTGGTGTTTGCTCCACATCATCACTTTAAAGTTGGATGAATCTGATGGCCATCGTCAAAAACAGAAGATAAAGTTCATCCAAGTCATGAAAATGGGGAACATTTTCTGACGATAGTCGGTTTAAAATGCTCAAAAACGGCGGCCATCTTGAAAGGTGGCTGTCATCCTGAAATATTTTTATAAATATCCACATTTGAAGGATTTTTGCAGGTTTTTTACAGTTTTGCCTGCATGTCTCTTTGGCAGCAACGACTCCTCGCTCTGCACCATCAGTGGTTTCTGGTTGATTTTCTCTGTAACCGGTTTTACTTTCCGCTGTGCAGCTGTGTCAGGTGGTGCCGCTCAGCTCGCTGGGGACGGACGCCGTGTGCGAACGCCTCAGACAGATCGACGGGATGAACCCCAGCATGCTGCCGCAGTACGCAGCAACCATCGCTAAGGTGGAGAACTGCACAACTCTGCCTGAAATTTAACCATCAGGTTCAGCGAGAATTTACCGAGTCTGTTTCAGGCGAACATCAACGGCCGAGTTCTGACTCACTGCAACCTGGATGAGCTGAAGAAAGAGATGGACATGAACTTTGGAGACTGGCAACTTTTCAGAGGAATGGTGAGAGAAATTACTCCAAACTGCAACTGTAGCAGTCAAGAATGCTAAAAATGAAGCTAAATAATGTTAACTTAATAAGTTTTATTATTTAAAAGTCAAGAAAGTTTTTTAAACACTTGCAAATATTTATTGTTGAGCTCATATGTCTATTTAATAATTTAGCAGCAAAAAGGCTTTTTTAAATTGAAAATGTTGCTTTTTTCAATTGAAATATGACTAACTATAAAACCTGCAGTTAATTCGATTGAAAGCAAATTTTCTGCACAGATGACACCAAGAAAGAAGTAAAATTCTGTGTGTTTGAAGACTGAGACACTGAACACGCTATCCGCTCAATGAATGATGGTGGTGGCAGCATCATGCTGTGGGATATGCTTGTTTAGAAAGGACAGAGAAGATGGATGGAGATAAATCCAGAACCCATTAGAGAAACGCAGCCAGAGACACAATGAGATGTGTTAAAATGGCCTAGTCCAAGTCCAAACCAAAATTCATCTGAGCTTGCCGCCTGGTTCAAGATGTTAAAATTACTTTTTCATTCTTCAAATATTCCAAATTTAATCTTATAATATTGACTTTTTGTTGTATAAATTTCTTATATTATTCCAACTTTATTCTTGTAATATTATTACTTCCTTGTCTCATTACTTTTTTTTTACTAAAATGACTTTATTATCGTGTTATTACGACTTTTTTCCTCATGTTATGACTTTTTGTCATACAACTTTATTCTCGCATTTTTTATGTTCATACAAATGAACGACTTTTTTGTATTTTTCTCGCAGTTTTAATTTTATTCTTATATTATTAAGACTTTTATTTTATTATTTTTCATATAGAAATTATATTTACTGATTCGTACGACTTTATTCTTGTATTAGTTTGACTTACTGCTGTACGACTTTTTGCCATATGATTTCTCTGCTATTATAACTTTATTCTTGTGTTTTATCATTTTATTTGCTGTTTTACGACTTTACCGCCTGGCCGTAACGTAAAGCCGGAACTCGCTGTGTGTCGTCCTGTTTTGCTGAAATGCGTTGCTGCAGGTGATGGAGCAGCGGCATGCGGAGACGCAGGCGGCGCTGCAGGAAGAGTCTCGTGCCGCCAGCGAGCAAGGCAGCAGCGTTCTCCACGGGGAGTCGGGCCTGCGCCCGGCGGGGACGCAGCGCGACGGCGCCGCCGCCTTCAACCTCGCCCTGAGCTTCGAGGAGCTGAGCGGCGCCGGGCTGGAGGAGCCGCCGCGCCGCAGCAGCAACACGCAGTGGACGGTCGGTGGACAGCAACCGGATGAATCGGTCGCATGTTCGATTCCGTCCTGCTTTGTGTTTTGCACAAGTTTTCTTTCCAGGTTGATATTTTACTCTGCAGAGTAAAACGTTAAAATTGAGAAACGTCAAATAACTGACAGATTGGTGGTGGCAGCATCATGCTGTGGAGGCAGAAAGCCGCTTTGGTCCCAGTTGATGGGAGAATGAACCAGAGAATCAGCGGTGTCCAAACTGCGGCTCAGGGGCCATTTTTGGCACTTAAACTGATTTTTTTTTAAATTTTTTTTGCAATTTAAAAATGATGCAGATTTGTTTATTAAACTTTATATTTTTAATCAGGGTAAAATTATTACTATTGACTTAATTTTCTTGCGATGCAAAATCGCAAGAAAATAACACAAAGTTTTTGCCTTTTTAAAACTTTTTTAATCAGTAGACCCCAAATAAAAAAAATGTATATTGTGTTTATTATGTTTATTGTTCAGAAAGCAAAATAATGTTTTGTTCCATTTGACTAAAAGTTTGGAAACAACTGATTTATATTAAAAGATATGCATGTGTCACAATGGCCTAGTCAAATCCAACTGTAAATAAATAATTAAAAGTAATGCAGTTTACCTGAAGTTCCAGCTAAACTTTCTGTAGTTTGGGTTGTTAGATGTTGTGAGGCGTCAAACGGCCTGGTGTCCGCCCAGCAGGCCGTCCTGAGGTGACCTTGGCGGTTTCACATCGGTGTGGTTTAGAGCGAGAAACTCATCGCAGCAGGAGGAAACTAACGTCACGTTGAATTTGACAGAATTAAAAATACATACGCAGCAGCAGAAGGTGTCATGAGGCCCCGTTTATTTTCACCCTCACTAGTCCCAGTTTGCAAAAATAAACGTCTAAGAACAAACATCTTTGCTGCTGTTTAAATGTCTCGGTTTGTGAAATGTTTTAAATGGAGTCTCAGGGTTTTTCTCCCTCCTGACAGTCCAGTAGACTCGGTTCGATTGGGACCAAAACTGCAACATTCTCTACATTTTCAGCTCCTGCAGTTTGCTTTCCCACTGAAATGAGTCAGATGATCCAAACTGATTGGAAAATCTGTTCCCCTCCTGGCCTGTGGGGGCGCTGCACCAAGAACCACTGAAGGAAACCTGAAAACCTCTGAAGACTCTGAGCACAACTTCCTTCTTCACAAAATATAAACAAAAACAGAGCCGTCAGATTTTAGTGAAGACCACAAGTCATTTCTCCTGCTAGGCTAGGCTAGCTCATTTGTTTTGGTTGTGTTTGCCCAGAAAGCCCTTCGCTGTAGTTCACTTCCTGCTTTTGGAGCGGTCTTCAGTCCGCTTTGTGTTCACATATGCATTCAAACCAGATCAGAGTTCACTTAAACCGAACCCAGACTGAGGTTTGTAGAAGGACCAGAGTTAGATTAGCGTTCACTCCTCCCCAAACGAACCGGACTTTCTGGGCAAACGGACTGGAGTTGCGTTAAAGTTCAACTAAACATGGCCGTCTTTACAAACACACTAACCGGAGTTTTTCCTTCATGCTGTCAGGCGACGAACCCCCACACCTCCAGCATGTCCAGCCTCAACTCCCAGGAATCCTCCAATGACATCTGCAAGCTGACGGACAAGCAGCAGGCGGAGTACCGGGACGCCTACAGGGAGTACGTGGCCCAGATGGCCCAGCTGGAGATGACCGGCAGCGGGGCGGAGCGGCCCGTCCAGCCCCATCCGAACCACTTCCTCCAGGCCTCCTGCTCAGAGGACAAAGCGGTGGGTCAGCCGCCTCAGCACACATTGAAAAACTCATTTTTAACTTTCATATTGATTTACAAACCAAAATCTGAAAAGTGTGGCATGCATTCCTATTCTACCCCATCTTACTCTAAGTCGGTTACCTTAAGAAGTCGCCCAATTAGTAAATAGGATAGAATATTTGTTGTAATTGAACAAAATTTGGGTGCATTTCTCCAAATCAAAACAAATAAAACACTTTTGACATTTTGGCCTCTTAAAAAAATGTCCAGAGCCACAAAATATCCTTAGCACAACAAAAACACTGCTTATGTTAGCATGCAGCCTAGAAATAAAAACTTTAAGAGTTTAGTTAGCAGCGTAAAATTCAGTAGTGGACAAACTTCTGCTAATAAGGGAGCTAATTTTTCATTTAGGTGGGAATTGGTTGAATTTAGCGCTTTAGCCTTGACCTCCACTTATCATAATGTTCGTATAATGCTTTAGCAACAGCTTATAATATTAATATATTAATATAACACTTTAATTCTAGGTATAGCAATTTCCCATTAGCTACTTCTAAATATCCTGTTGGTATAGCGCTTTAGTGTTAGCTTACACTAATTACTATTGTAGTGTATTGACTTAGCAGTAGCTTGTAATGAATGCCATGTTAGTGCTGTAGCACTAACTTTTACTAAAAAAAATATATTATATCTCTTAAAGCGTTAGCAGTAACATAATTACTATGCTAGTAAAGTGATTATACCATGTTGGTATTGGGTTTTAGCATTAGTGAAACTCAGGTTTATGCTTTACGGTGGTTTAAGAAAAAAAAAAAATCTAAACATTTTCTAAGGAAAAGATGAATTGATGCAAGTAAAAAATAAAACCATGTGTATCTCACCCAGTATTCATTTTATTTTTGGTATAATTGAGTAATAAAAGTGATTTAAATTTCATTCCTTCATCCTGAATGCTGAGGCCTTGGTTTGCTTGTGCAATTATCTCTGAGAAGCTGTGGAAAGAGAGTTCTCCTTATCGAATCCTTCATCCTCTCCTCACCCTCAGGGCAAGGAGGGAACAGACCCGGACAGCCGCAAGCCCTTCAAGAGGGCCTCCAAGAGCAGCGACATCACAGACTTCGCCTCGGGCGCCGACGCGCCGCTCCTGGACCCCATCAGCGAGGAGGATGAGAACCACAGCCTGTCCTCCAGGACCCCGGCTTCAAAGAAAGCAGCGGGGTCGTACTACCACAAGCTCCCCAGCGAAGATGACTCCGGCCCCGAGGAAGCCGACAACACCACGCCGCTCCTCCACAAGGCGGGCCGTGCCAGTCCGCCGTCGCCTGGCCTCTGCTCAGACGTCCTGGAGAAGAAGGACTTGGATTCAGGGATGCGGTCCAGCGACAGCTCCCCGGGTTCGCTCCTGGAGGAGGCCGGCGGAGCGCTGAACCCCGGCCTGATCGAGCTGGAGCTGGAGGGCCTGGTGAGGAAGAGGAGCCTCTTGCCCAGCCGGCTGCAGGACGCGGCGGTGGCCCGCATGTCCATCTGCTCCGACGCGCCGTCTGAAGCCAGCCTGATGGCAAGCAGCCCGGACGAAGGCTGGCCCGCCGACTCGGTCAGCAACCTGAACCGCACCGCCAGCAACACCACCCTCAACAACAACTCAACGACGGACGACACCAACTCCAACTCCAACAACAGTCGTCAGCAGCAGGAGAACTTCCTGGATTCCAGCGTCATCATCCACCCAGGAAGCACCGCCGCCACAGCCGTCCATCAGAACCAGAACCTGTGCTCCATCAACCTGGGAGACGAGCGGGAGAGCGTTCTCTGAGGCCCTTATCTCTAATTTGGGTCATGTTCATCATTGATGTTGTGATGTTTTAGTGCAGGTATTCGTGGAATGAGTAGCTGATCCAAATAAAACCCTGTTAGCAGAACTCCTGACCTCATATCAGTGATCGTTTCCTGTTGTGTTTGTGATTTCTCTCCCGTTTTTCCTTGAAGGAATAAAAAGTGTTCTCAAATTGAAACCAGAAGCTAAATGTTACTGATAGTTCAGCAGTGTTGATGCATGGTGGTGCTGTTTGGTAGTTTCTAGGTAGGACGGGAATGGGTTAGCTGTTGCATGATGTTGTGTTTTGTGAATCAATAAATATTTCACCACATGACCCATAATAATCGTCTGATGATCGTTATTACAGTATTTTTCTGGAAAATCTTTGTTTAGACGTTCAACTGGGATTCCCAGAGTTCCTACATAGTCTGGAATTAGATTTAAATGTTTATACACATGATAAAAACATAGAATAAATATACAAAAACGCAATATAAAACAAACAAGTAATAAAAAGTTATAGTCCAGACTAAAAGATGTTCCGGTAGTTATCAAAGAAAAACGTTTTAGTACATTCACACTTTTTAATATTTTATTAATAATCCTATAATAAAAAAGTTCTATCAGTCTGGACATACATCCAACTACTCGTCTAGCTAGCTAGTTAGCAACGTAGCTAGCTAGCTAGTTAGCAACGAAGCTAGCTAGCTAGTTAGCAACGTAGCTAGTTAGCAACGTAGCTAGTTAGCAACATAGCTAGTTAGCAACGTAGCTAGTTAGCAACGTAGCTAGATAGCTAGTTAGCAACGTAGCTAGTTAGCAACGTAGCTAG
>CAEFZX010007077.1:0-12624 GCA_903066825.1 Alfaro cultratus
ATTAAAAATGGTCAAAACAATCTACACAGAACCGCTGTAAAGACCCAGATGAATATAAGATGTAACATTTTGAAAACTTTCAAAACATTTTACAATGTTTTAAACATCTTAGCGCCACCTGTAATAAACAAATACCTTAAAATCTGTCCTGAAATGTCAAACACAACTTATTGAACAAAACTGGCGACCAGTTTAGGAATTTGGTCTGAAATTTTCAGAAAACTACTTTATCATAAATTGTTTTCTATGGATTGATCTGCCTCTAACGTTAATAAACAGATCAAGCCCTTGTGCTTTTAAGAGCCAGTTGAAGGTGTGGCTCACCAGTCCTGTGATCATGATTCATAAGTGTCGTTCTGGGCTTCACTTGTGCTGCAATGGCTTGCCAGTTGTGTTCTGTGTGCACCGCTGGATGGACACACACAAGCTGTATTTGTTCACGAATATACACTGCCCCAGTTTAAAAGAAATAAAAAATAGCAACCTGAGTTCTTAAAAGCAAGCAAAGTGACTGTAATGGAAAATTTTATAATGTGCCCCTCTCCCCTCTTGTGCTGTAGATTGTGTCCTCATGATCTTATCATGAGATTGGTCAAGCTGCTCTTCTATAGATTTCCACAGTGTAATATAACAGCAGGGGGTGTCTGTGATTCAGGAGACCATCTAGGACAGGCCCTTGAGCGAGATGAAGAAACCTGAGTCTAGAGTTTCTTTTCGTCAGAGTTCAATCAAAATTAATAAAGCGAATAGTTAGAAATACCTCTCATTTCTGGCTCCATGCAAACTGGAGCAAAGCTAAACAGGAAGAGAGGTTTTATTTTTCGGTGTCAAAGTAAGTCCAAGCAAGCATCCAAATCAAGAGAAAAATGTGTTTATGATCGAAAAAGGAAAGTCCATAATTGAAAAACTTGCAGAGTCACTCACGGAGTGAAGAAAGATGTCCTTATAGTTATGCTGAACTTTTGCTTGGAGGAGCAGGCAAATAATTTGTCAAGTCACGACGTAGCATTTAAAATACCTAACACTGAAATTGAATCAAAAGATGCTTTAACAAATTGTTAGATCAAGGCCACGCACACTTATGCAACACAGTAATTTATTGATTTAATTTTTTTTCCTTATAACAGGTGTTTGGTTTTCATTTAAATTATACAAGATGGATTTAAAAAATTTTATGGATATAATTTTGAAATAAACTTTTACAGTTTTATGATTTTTACATCTGAAGTTTCTGATATTTTTGCCTTAGACTTTTGATAGCTACAGTGTACACCACACTGGCAGATTTAGATTTATAAATTATTTTCATTCTACCAAGAAGATTGTGTTTAATAGAAAAGCACATAGCTACGGCTCTCCTGAAAAATAAAAAGAGAATTTGCAAAGGGTGTCATTTAAAAACAATAAGAATTAATTTGGTTCCATTCACGTTTTATTCAAAAAGGGCATTCCTAAAATAATTTATACCCTTCTTGATAGTCAATGAAAAAGAATTATTGACATCTTTGAGTTTGGAGGTGCTCCTTGTAATCATTCTAATCTTTAGTTATCTCCATAAATTATCTATCAGATTAAAGTGGGAACTCTAGCTTAGCTTTTCCAAAATGTTAATAGTACTGCCAGTTGAGAGAAACTAGTATTTAAAAAAAAAGAATATTTATGAGAAGTTGCAGAGATGATAAATACTTTAACCATTGTGAGCCTTCAAATTCTCAAATGAACATTTTTTTTCTCTCCATTTATTTCTTTCATGCTTTATTATTGTATGTGTCAAACTCAACACTACGGATGAATAAAATCCTCTTAGAGAGGGGCATTTGGCAGAGGTAAGGTGGGCGAAGTATCCGCCTCAAGTGCCTCCGGGGCGGCTCATAGGTGATGGTCCGAAAAAAACATGTCTGACCAGGAGGACACCCTGGGGCCGATCCTGGAGAGGTGGGAGAGATTAAATTTCACAGCTATTTTTGAAAAGTCTCTGTATCCCTCTGGGAAAATCTGGTGGAGGTGGCGAGGTGAGGGAGGTCTGCAGACTGGGATGCCAGGGTGAAGAAATGTTGATTGTAACATCTGTCTAAATCAGAAAAATTATATGGATGTATTCCCACTATTGACTTACATTTTGAATCAGTTACACTGAACAATTGATAGATGTCAATCAATAAGATCAATTTTGTTCTCAACGTGATGAATTTGTGTCGCTCAATGAATAACTTATACAATAGGTCTGAAGTAAAGACAACACATGTCAGAAATAAAAGGTTTTTCCAGTTTTCAGCTGATCAAGAAATAAAATTGTATACAACATGAAACATTACCAGAAAACTACATAAAAAAAAATTCCAACTAAGCAAGTGATGCAAAATGCATTGTTCTTTCTCTGCATGCTGGCAAACTCACATATTCGCCTTTAAACTTGAGTCCAGAAAATAACAACTTTGTCAAAAAGAATAAGGTAATAATAAAAAAGTTATGAAAGTAAATTATTCATCCATCTGCAATAGCAACCCTACCTGTCAATCCAACCCCTGTACAGCTGTCTAGTCAGATGGAGGGTAGCAGGGATGGCACTGTCTGCATTGTCCAACCAGAAAGTGTGAGTTGTTGCAAAAGGTTATGCTGCAGGAAGCGGGGGAATTTTGTTATAGACGGTGGTTAGACTGATAGTTTTGCATGCCACTACATATCACACCTTTGTAAATGTACATGTATTTGAAATATTTTTTGATATTCTGTAATTAGTATAATAATGGATGCCCATGAACATATTTGATTTGGAATTTTATGGAGTGACCAGTCATTTTTCTTATTTAGCTCACAAATATGTGTTAAAAATAATATTTTAACCCATTTGTGGACGTCTCCCACAGTGCCGGGAGACGTCGATTCAATTGTTTTATTTTTACGTTTTTTGTGGTTTCGGGAACTGAGAGCACACCATCATTTCCTTATCATGACATCTGCCTCACTCTTCCTGAGTGTCAAGCTGGGACTGCAGGAGTGTTAAGGAAATACGTGTAATAGTCATGG
This sequence comes from Alfaro cultratus, assembly GCA_903066825.1. NCBI lineage: Eukaryota > Metazoa > Chordata > Actinopteri > Cyprinodontiformes > Poeciliidae > Alfaro > Alfaro cultratus. The sequence goes on from CAEFZX010007077.1 coordinate 3,028, forward strand.
AGTTTAGCTAAATGGGAAAGATGCTGGGGCAAACTGAGAACCAGACAAGGGCAGAGAAGTGCCAGATTCAATGTACCAGTCTCTTCTCAGAACTCCCTTCTGTAAGTTTAAACCATATGCTGTTTATACACAAGACTGTTATTTTTGTGTCTTTTTCACAAGATTGGGGGTTAGTTTACATTAATTATTGTATAGCATGTCATTAATGACGTTAGTGATATTTTGCTTACTTTGTTTATAATACCCATTAAAAGTACATATAGGAGTTGATTTGCTTGAGGTTGGCTCATGCTCTTGTTTTACACAGTCTGTTGCACTCACAGGATCAGCAAAGGAAAGAAAATAAATAAATAAATAATAACAAAAACAAGGAGAGCATATATTTTGTCACTAAATATTTCATCATAAGGACCAACTTGCATTTGTTAGGACTACAGACATTCAAGCACCGCCCGTGAAACACACACAAACAGAATCTGCAGTGTGTGGTTTCTGCGGTCTCCACTTTGCTTGGCAGGAGATGTCTTTTCTTGCCTCATCATTTATTTTCCAAGTACAAGTCTTTCATTTTCACCAATAGTTTTGTTCTTTTACAAAGTTTTCCTCAGAAAGTTTGCCAGATATGTTTCTTTAAGCAATTTGCATCTTCTCCTTTTGTGCTTTTGTACAGACTAGCAGGGAATAAAATAGCCTGACCAGAAACATTAAACCATTTTTTTTTTATTGTGTGCTTTGACTACTGAGCAAACAAGAAACACTATCATGACTATCAGAGTCAAACAAGGAAGACCAATTCCCATTGTGAGCATAAATAGATCAAAATGTTTATTTGATAACAGCAGGAAACTTATTCAAATCCACAGACTAATTTAAAATCGCTATCTGTGTTATTGCAACTTTCTGCTCATTAAGGAAAGATTGTGCAAGCGACAAAGGAAAATTTACACTTTAAATGTGGGGAGATATCAGTTTGATTTGACAAGTAAGACTGCTGAAGCCTGTTACTGCCATCAGAGAAACAGCAAGAATCCATTCTAGTTAAAGGGTTATTATGATGAATCATTGACACCATGTTTTTTTTTAATATTTCTTGAAATATAGTTATTATTTTGATTGTTAAGATTTTATATATTATATGAATGGAAAATTTTGAAAGTGAATTATTGTAGTTCACATAGATTATTGTTTGCCTGTTAATCTGAAATCAATAAATAATTGATTTTTTTGTTGTTGTTGCACAAAATCCAAATGTTTACAGTTTCAAATAGCAAGATCACAAAAAAAGGAAGTTATTGTCACTGTCCAGAGTCTGATTATTGGGCAGAAACTTTCTGTTCCATGTCAGTTTTCCCTTTTAGCACCGAAGCGCATTGATATCGGAGAGGAAAAAATAACTTTCCCAAACATGAAGAAAAACTTGACCAACTCCTGTTAGCCACTGTACGAACCTTCTTTATGCCTGCACTAAAAGCTTAATACCACCACCTTCTGAATATGAAATGATCGTGTTTATACAAGGTAACTATCACGTTTATGCAATATAAGTATCACATTTATGCACTATATTATCATGTTTGTATGTCTAATCAGGTTTGTACAATATAACTATCACGCTATAATGTGATAGAGCTAGAAAATTTATTTTCCTCCATGACAGCAATACACTTCTGTATTTTAGTGTTTATTTCTCACAATTTGAGACATTTTCTGAAAAGGTTGAACATCATCATGAGAAAGTTGAAGTCTGAGCCACGCTTTCTGTTTTAGACTTTCACCCACACAGCTTTGTCAATCTGACAGGCAACATTATAAAACTAGTATAAACTACAAAACAAAAGATTTTTTTTCTCTCTAGCTCCTGTATAGCTTATTATCTACATCGATGGTGTGTTATGTTTTTCTTATCTTCTGTACTGAGATTACATTTGACATTTATGTACGTCTACATGGTACAAACTGGGAAATCCCATTAGCTGCCTTATTTTTTTTTTTAGCCTTTTTTGCTTAAACTATGACGCTTGTATTTAGAAGATTGTGCTAGTTTTAGCGTACTTCTAAATAAATTGTTGAAATAAATGACTTCATCATTATCAACCAGTCATAAAGTACTTTGGATTCAGCAGTTACAAGAGCAAAACCCTTTAGTGTTTTCAATATCATCGTCACAGTGTCATGGAACCCTTTTCATTCACATCAAACACAAACACATTCAGAAATTACTTTAAAGATGACAAAATGTATTTTTATTTTGTTAGCACAAAAGATTTGCTTGGATGAAAATATTCTGTTCCATCAGGAAGTCAGGATGGGTTGCAGAGGGTCGAAGTATACCTATCGTATTATTAGAGCTTTAAAACTTATCAATTCTTCAAATCAGGTAAAAAGATATCTCAGGAGAATCAGGAGAATAGCAACAAAATCTACAGAACATCAACTAATCGTGTCGCACCATCGTATAGTTTAAAAACATAAAATTTACCTGGAGATTATTAAACTGTATAAAGCAGTTTATTGAAGCTTAAAAATAAAAAGGCATATCTGTAAGTTATCAAAACCAGACTCTTGAGTTACCAGAGTGAAAAAAGGATAGTTTAACAAAGGAAAACAAACTGAGACAAAATACCAATGTAACTGAATCTGTTCATTTGAAGGTCATCATAAAATGCTGTTAATTGCATTGTAAATACAACAACTATGTTTAAAAATGAAATGAAATGACATCAGATTTATAAAGCCTTTTTCTGGACCCTCAAAAATGCTTTGCAATGAAATCAGTCATTACCATTTACACACATATTCACACTTTTAGTCAACAGCTGCCCTGAGGCAGTCTGACAAAATGTACATATTTGTGTGTGTGTAAATACAAAGCTTACATTTGCACACACACGCACGCACACACACACGCACACACACCAGATCAAAGCTTTTATTGAGGTCTAGGGGTAAGCAATTTGACTTTTAAAAAGTACTTACGTATGTATTAATATTTTCACCTTAGAGATCTCAAGGTAACTAGCTGGGTGTTTTTGTGTGCTGGTGGTGTGTCCTGAGGTAAAGGTGTTTTACATCAGAATGCAGGAAGCAAAGAAACAAACAGCAGTAAAGAGATCAAAGGAAATGTAAAAATAATAACACAGAAAGGATCTAAAATACAATGTATGTGAGGCATGTTGAGCCAATAAGTCTTTGCTGGTACAGATTTAGATACGAAAAGATGGAAGATAAGAAAAAAAATATAGAAAAAACAGAATGCTGTATGTTCAGTCTGTCTATGAATAAACAACTTAAGGAAAAAAAACCATAGACCGTCACATATATCTTGGGAATCTGCGGTTCTTTTAAATCATACTGAGATTCAGCATCAGCTCAGACTTTGCAGAACAGTCCCTTTGTTTACAAATGCAATACCAGCACATCTTGACTGACAAAGTTGGTAATCAAACACATTTCCACCAGGACAGAAAAGCACAGCAAGAATACACAAAAAAAGAAAACCCTTCAGAAAAACCTTGTGTTCATTTCCACAAAGAGAAGACAGGCAGGAATCCCATCAAATCAGAGTCAGGATAAAACTTAAAACAAAATAACATATAACAGGAGAAGACTTGACAGCAAAGGTGTTTGCAGCCAACTTCATGAAACGTCAGACGAAATTGAGCACTTAATTGTACTGGTGCTCTGTTGCATTAACAGAGATCTTGTTTGGTAGTTCACTAACTCGTCTTCTGTAAGATTCTGAAAGCAACAATTACCATTTCGAACAGCTTAGCTTTAAACTGTTATATTGTACATTTTTAATGTGGTACTGCATATTATGTGAAACCTAAGAAGGCTTCAAACAAATTACGGAGATTTTGAGTTGATATTTCAGAAAGGAAATTAGCACATATTTATCCAGATTTACAGGACAGGCCTCAAAGCATAAAGAGGAACCTTCTAAGAGCAAAATTTGTGAGTTTGTGACTGAGTCATGAAACGTATAACACAAATTGAGAAGTTCTCCAATAACCGTCTTTTCTGCTTGGAGCTTCTATGTTCTCCCAGTGCATGTGTGGATTTCCTTTGGGTTCCTCAACTTCATCTCAAAGCAGTTCTTGAATAGAGGTAACAGAGTAATTGTTCTGAACATCAATACAAAGGTGGAAAAAAGGTGACTGTATGAAGAGAAAGGTTCTTGAAGTAAGGGCAGTTTGTGCTTTTTCACCAGCCTGATGCGTCAGACTTGTTTTTAATTCTGTAATATAAAAAAAAACAACAACTTTGACTCAACACAAATTATGGACTAAATTACTCTAAAAGCTTCCTCTGCGTGATGATTCATTACATTACTCGAACTAGATTTCATTATTCAGAAGAATGGAAGTGCTTATTATCCAAGAGATGCAGTTAGAGCATGTTTAAAATAGTTTCAGTATTTCACCACCGTAGAGCTGGTCAGCCGGTTCATTCATAATTCAGCTCACCTGTTTCAACAAAGGTCTACTAGAGGATTTTCCCTTGTCTTTTTTTTTAAACCACAAAAGCATAGAATTTAATAAAAGTTGTACTGAGATGTCTCATTTGGTGCAATGTACTACCTGCACTTCTGTGTTTAATGGAGCAGCGCAACACTGCTTGTAGGAAGAAATCAAAGTTATGGAAGAAGGAAAAGACTGAAATCAGAAACAACAAATAGTGACTCTAAACACAGTTCAAAATGTTCAAATTGCAACACAGTTTTAACACCGTTCAATGCATTAAGAAAACCATTAAACATAGCAAATTAGCATTTATATACTTTTGATTAACTATTTAGTTTGCATTTCTAAGTAAAATATAAAAACAAAAAGTACTGTGATTAAATGCTTCTTTACTGTGACAATGAAACAAGTTTACCAAGCTTTAGATTATGGAAGTAATATAGCTATTATCTTATGATGCAATATCCTACAGTATAATGTACTTATAAACAATGGATAAAGAGAATTAAAACTTCTCTGGAATGTACAGCTTTTTTAACCAGAACAAAATTAGAGGTTAAATTGTTGGGCAAATTACTCATCTATTGCGGCAAAGAAATCAGCAAAAGACAATATCTTTTTGCCAAATTGTTCAAATTGGGAAGATTTTCTTTTACTATAAGGTTTTGTGGAAAAAATCAGGGGTGGTGAATGGTGCGTTAGTTTACTGAGTGCTGGATGTCTACAGAAGCTGCTTGTCTTCAATGCAAGGTTTGATTCCTGCTCTTGAGACCTTTGCTGCATATTTTGCTCCCTTCTCTTTCTCCATTTCCTCATTGCTTTCTGTGAATAACAGCCCCTATTGTCAGAAAATCCCCCCACCCCCAACTCCTTCATCGTAACATCTGACAAGAACAGTAAGGGGTCAGTGAATGGAGGAAGGCAAAGAGAGATATTAGGTGATCAGTCAGTAGGATCGGAGCAGCATGTTTCCACCCAAGTATCTGTAGTTGCCTAAGACTGTAGTTTAAGTTTGTTAATATTGCTTATTACATTTTTGGGGTATCAGTTGCATCTAGGAGAGCCAAAGTGAGCTAATCCCTAAATTTGCTCACACATCTTTTTTGTTTATGTCTTACCATGGAAGATAGCAGTTACTGTAGTCACTTGTTAAAATTTAGTGGTAAACATTCAAAATAAATTGTTAAAAAAGGGCTGTTTGGGCTGATTTTATCTGTTAGACATTGACTGAATTAGGTGTTCCAATTAGATAGTAAACTTTGTGAACACAAAAAATGTCGTGTTTAACCGTAAGGTGGGGGGGACAAGATGATGATTAAATTTAAATGTATTGAATGATTCTTGTCTTACTGACTCCTTTCAAACTATGAGCTAAAAGTAGAACTTAATTAAATAGGAGACTCCATGTATTTGACAGCTGAGCTTTCTTGGCCATCTTTCATTTCTTCATCAAATAAGAGGTAGTCTCAAAGGAAATGTTTTATTAAAAATAATAATAGCACAATGAAAAATGTTTTTGACTGGACTTCTTCTTTTCCCTCTGTTTCTAAGATACCTTTTTGTTTGAGTAAGACTTTCTGCATAGAGAAAAATAAAAAATACAGGAAATACAGGCATTTCACCAGCTTTTAAAATCAAAACTGAATGATCAATGTTTTGATGTGTCATTAATGATCATTAATGACTCTAATTAAGTCCCAAAAAGATACGTCAAATGAACCTCAGTAATTCCATTTGTGGACATTTTTATATGTCCTTATTGTTTCCCTTCCAACATATGTAGGAGCACAGCAAAACCGTAAGCAAAGAGCAATCATTAAGTGGTATTTTACTTGTATAAATGAATGGCTTCGGTGCTGCTCTGTTGATGTTTTACATTTCACTGTCTCATCTTTGTCAATGTATTTCTTCGTGTAACAGAACCAAAGAGCACCAAATATGAACATTGTTTTACTCCTTTAACAAAATATAAACTAAAATGTGTACTATAACTGGCAACAACTTTAAGAAAATCTGCCACCTAAAAGCCAGTTCTGATCCTTTTTGTAATTCTATGTTTTCTTTAATTCAAACATGTCCTCTGGTCTGGTGTCCAAGCCATTTATTTTTCAACTCCTCTGTTCAATGACTATTATTCAAGAAGTGTTTTCTCTGGCAAACTTCTATCTGGCCCTCATGTTTTTCTGAGAAAGCAAAGGTTTCCTCCTTGCACATCTCCCATTAAAGTTATATTTGAGCAGTCTTTTCTTACTAATTCAACAGTAGCAAGAGCCTGTTGTATGATGAAACTTTTGAGGTTTTTAAATGCTTCTTTTTGCACCTTGCGATCTTCTCCAAGGGTGAACTTGCTTTGGCGGCCAATCCGTGGCATATTGCAGTGGTTTTAAATGTGTTGCACTTACAGACTGTTTTCTATATATTGAAATGGCTGGTTTGATTTCCTATTCGCCTTATGCCTCATTTAATCCCATGCCTGACTCATAAACTGTGACAATCTTCCATATGGCCTCAGACAGCTCTTTTGATCTCACCATGATACTCTCCCACCAAGGGTGAGGAGCACACCACTTTGAATGTTTGAGGTTCAAAGAGGACAAACCTTTCTTTAAACTGTATTTTAAATTTGTGGGTGTCCTCATTTATTTCTCAACAGTAACTTTTCATTACATTTTCCAGATTGGCATTTCCTTCAGTTTTTGTTTTCTATTCATAGAATGACTCCAATTTGTAAGAGTTTGTAAAATTGATAGTAAATATCTGTTTGCAAGCACACAAGCTGTGTTAGGTTGTTCTAATTTTCAATGGCTACATATGTGAAAAATCTTTTTTGATCCTCAATTTTTTTTATACACAAAGTAGTTTACTTACATTCTATATGATACAGTAAAATGTTTAAACAGAAATATTTCATATTCGCTCTTTGGGTAATTTAGATATCTGACATGAAGGTTGCTAGTTTCAGCAAACCTTGCAGCACTCACACTCTACAATATAAATCCAATATATTAATATCATTTTACGGTGGTTTTATGTGAGCAATCGGTACACAAGTTTCAAAAACTCCTAAATAAATTAAATTTTAAGCTGTATAGTCCAAAGCTTTGGTACTGATGAGGCAACTCTGCTGTATGGTGAACATTCACACCAAGTAAGAGAAAAAAAAAACTTCATTGGATCAGAATCCTAAATCAAAGTGTGAGTTACATAACGGGTCACTAAGTGCAGCTAAGGGCACAGATACCAACTCTTATACAAACAACCCTCATTAAAGTTTTATGTCGTCTCTGGCAGTCAGCTGCTGCTCCTGCTGCTGCTTTCATGTGCTCATTACTCAAAAGCTAAAAGATGAGAGCATTTCCTGCTGCCTGTCTTTATGCATGTTTCCCTTATAAAATGTACAGCTTTGAAAAATATTTTTAAAAAGTCATGCATTTGAATATTTTTGAGCATTACAGTCTATTGGAGAATGGTAATTTCACTAATGGGATTGATTGTTTCTATTACCTCAACTATTCATGACCTTGAAAACACTGCATAAAGGCTTCTACCCAAATATAGAAGCTGCAGAAAAAAAATATGGATGCTTACTGTTGCTTGCTTCAATTTTTTTCAGTCTGAGCATAATTTGTTCGGATTACCTAGAGATGATGCTATACAATTACTTTTATATATTGCTGTTTGTTTCTCCACATACAGTGAGACAAAACTGGTGAAAGTGTTTTGAAGTTGTGAACTAAAAAAATATTTTATCTAATAATGCCCAATAGAAAAAAATCTTGCTAGAATTTTGCAAACACCCTGGTTGTTTTCAGAGAGCACTTTTTGTATGATTTTATAATAACAAGGAAAAAACTATAGGCTACAACCCCACAGCTGAAATTCAGAAGTCATTGCAAGGATCAAGTGGTACAACATAGCTCAGTGCGGTTCTGTCTGTACAACAGACCCACACCGTTCCTGGGCCCCCTTCAGGTGTAGGTCAGTATTACAATAGTATGAAACAGTTAAGGCGGAGCCAATGGCGTCACACTACACAGTTCATTGATTGGGGGGATAAACATGTCACTGCTTGTGAAAAGCAATGAGAAGTTCTAGTGTATAAAGTTTGTCGTTCCACTACTATGACCCTACGTTAGGTGTTTGGGTTTCACCCCACCTGCCCAGTGAGGTGGGAGCGTTTCAATTGTTTGAAGGGACCTACAGATGAAAAGTATGAGCAGGTGCTATGTAACAGTTATCACGCATAAAATCATAATATATGATTACTATAAGGTAAGCAATAAGACAGAACTTTAAAATTTCATGTTTTTTATTTTTTCTATTACTAAGAACTATTAACTAATCCTAAAACCTAAAAGAGTCTGATTTTTCATTTCCTCTTTTTCTTCTTGAGACTCCTTCTGCTAGGAAGGATCACACTTATATCCTCTCTCTTTAACCTTGCTGCTATTTTTAATAACATTATTCAGCAAACTTTAGCACCATTTGCATTTTCATGGGTCTGACCTATACACACGACAGCCTTCCGGCCTTAATGTTTATATATGCCCTCCGTCCCCTGCAAACTGCTGCAGGCAGTAACACATGTCTGGGTTTTAGTTACCTCTCCCATCTTTCCAATTTTCTGTCCTTGATCTGTGCTTTCCTTCAATAGCCGGAGGCTTGCGGATGCAGAAGCACCGAATGTTTAACAGCTTGCCATCATTTTAGCCGTAAGTGAATGGAGTGACAGCTGGCTAAAGTTCACAGTTACCCTGTTCAACCTGCTGGTTCCTGCTATCAAACTTCCACAAAAATCTAACAGAAAATACAATCATTTAAAGTATTTTACTTATATTTGAACTTAATTATTTAATTTATATAATATTTAAAATGTAAAGAGTATATTTTGTGGTGTAGGGGTAAAGTCTCTGTCTGGCTTTGCTGAACAAAGCTCCCCAGGAGAACAGTATTTTTTTAATTTTTTTTCAAAAATAAAAAACTCAAAATGCACTGTTCCAAATTCTTATGCACATCAGATTTTCTAAACATTTTATGGATTATAAAGAACTGCAAACGGTCATTCTTTGAATGTGCAGCATTAAGTGGTCACATGTACTAAAATCAAAAGCTATTTCAATCAAAAACATCTTAA
>CAEFZX010007078.1:0-11652 GCA_903066825.1 Alfaro cultratus
GTTTTATTAAAAACTTGTGGCTTTTGGCCGCATCGTTTTATAAACCGCACATTCTTTTGGTGGTGGTGAACGACCACCTGAAAAAAAAAAAAAAAAAAAAAAAAAAAAAAAAAAAGGACGCTAACGTTTTTCACCGATGCTAAACGTCGTGTCAAACTTAGAAGCAAAGTTTACAGTCAAGAGGCGAATATTATCGGTTAGTTTTTATCTCAAAAGGCAGAAAGAAAAGACAGAAAAAAGGCCAAGTTAAGCTGACACAGCAAGTTTCATTTTCAGTTAGCATTTGTGTGCTAGCTGAAGTTAGCTCCGTCTGCTGTTAGAAGAGTAACCCGGCTGTAGCTCACAAGGACATCAGAAACACAGCAGAAGGAGCAAAACTGCATCAAATAAACCAAGCTGTTCGTCTGGAGGTCAGTGTCAGAAGACTAGCGAACCTTGTAGTGTTGTCATCCCCTCGTTTTGTTTCTTGCCTTGCTTTAATAGAGATTCACCGCAATCCGTCTGGTCTGAGTGAGGAGTGTGAAAAGGGCACAGCAGTGGACACAGCAGGCAGGGCCAACCTGTCAGCGCTCACGGCTAACGTCACCGAGCTCAGTGGCTGCCTAATTATCAGTGCTTATCATGAGCAAAAACTACTGGGGAGGGGGAAAATAAATGATCACAGATATGGCAATGAATGAAAAAAAGTTATCCCGTAAAATTCCCCATCTTGAATATTGCTTCTTATTACATAGATTGATAAGACTAGTTTCATACGAGGCGAGACAGTAGTTACAACGTTGTTAAATTTTTTTATGGTAGAATATCCTAAAGTTGTTTATTTTTTTCCTATGAATACATTAAAGATACACCAATCGTTCAGCACGAGATCGCAAAGTCTTTTTTTTTCATTAATATGCTTTGAATGCTATACAATAGTTTTATCCTATTGATTGATGCAACAAAACTAGCAACTCCCAACATTTTCAGTTCAAAAACCAACAACATCTAATTCCCCCTACACACTTTTACGAGTTAAACAAAAATCAGCTACTGGTTCAGGACACATGCCTCTGTAAAAACGTTGCAGTACATTTTCTTTCATTTGTCCTCTTATGTCTTACAGCTCTTTAGGGAGAAAAAAAAAATCTAAATCCGTCAGAATTATTCTGACGGAGACCTCAAACTCAGTCGGGAAAAAAAGCTTGTATATCTAATAAATACCTATTATTAATTAAACACCAACCTAACTGAGATTAACTAACTGCAGTTAATCTCTCTGTGATCACCAGATCAAAAACTGAAGGATATGTTTTTTCTCCTCTTTATTAAAATGCAACAAGATTGAAAAGTCAAGTTTCTGGTCCGTAAGCATTCATCATATTTCCTGATCAGTATTTATTGGATTTAAATCTTTACTATACGAAATTTCACATTATTCTATCTAAAATAAATACATATTTTTTCTGATAATTTCTATTTAATTAAATATATTCAGTCCAATCTCTTAACAGTGAAATACATTTCCGCTAAACATGTCTTTACTATAAATAACCTTAATAAACTTACACACTATCTAAATGCTCATCGTCTAAATACCCTGAATGGGTTTTCCGTACTTACTGTCGAGTATAAAACATGTGGTTGAAGGAAAACTGTCTCAAGCATGGAAACCACCCACTTTTTTGTTGCTAATAATCATCTGGGTGGAGTCTATAGTTTGAAAGGGCACGCTAGCGAGTTACTGTACAAACAAATCGTTGTTGATGTCACTAGCTATGGGAACTAAAGGCAAAATTTACCCTAAAGCAAATCACACATTGTAAGTTAAAACACCTAATAGCAAAAGTAGTCTTTTGAAACGCCTGGCTTGAGATGCTTACAGCTACATTTCTGCAAGAACCGCTCATTTCCGTTTCTTTTCCAAAGACTAGACGGAGCCCGACAGTTAATGTATTGCTGAGGATTCCTTTAAACGTTACCTTCTTCTGAGTCTCTTCCCCTGAAACTCCGGTCATCATCGTCATCCACGCTATCGAGCTCCTCTTCGTCGTTGTAATAATCCACCATAGGAGAAATCAAAGTGGAAGCCATTTATCCGCGTGGATGTAAACAAACATGAAATAAACAATCGATTTGTGTTTTGCAGGCTTCTTGAAACTGCGCCTACAACTGGCAGGACCTCTGTATGCCATGCTGTCCACATATATGCCTGTACACAATTTATGTAAAAAATAAAATAATAAAATAATATAAGGTTACATTGATTGTATTTGATAATTTAATTTAAGAAAAGACAAACTGTGTTTCATAACAACGTACGCTTGACAAAAATTATATTTTTATTAATTGTTTCAAGAGCACTGGAATCTATGCAAACGACCAAAATCCCGATTAGAAATGGGAACTTCGTTTCATTTTTGAGATCCAAATAGTTTGGCTCAGCTACCAACAGGAACTAACTGTGTCGGTTCTCAAACGATTCATTACCTGATATTGCTACTAGTTTTGATTATGAAGGTCATATTTCTGTATTTAATTGTACAAGGCACATATCACAAGTGTTACCATATCTAACAGGTGGAATGTATAGTTTAAGTGAGAGTATTTTGTCACTTCCAATTGGCTTTTACTTAGCGATGCATCACATCTATTGTACAGAATTTTCCTACATTTGTTAACGAAAAATAAGGCTTTCAGGTGAAAAACTGGGTCACGTCGTTCATTCAAAGAGTTGGCAAACTCATATGGCTCGGTTACTATCAGCACATTTTTAAGAAACTTAAATTGGCTTAGATCACTGTCAAGTTTGGTGTGTTTTAAAAAAAAGAAGACACATCACCAGCTTCAGATTGAGCCTGGATGTTATTTTGACTCTCCTTATTTTAAGATGTGTTATAGTTTATAGTAATTTTTTTAAATGCTGTTTTTTTCTTCCTTTTTTATTGCAGCCTTTAAAGTACAAATATTCAGAAAACGTAATGGTTTTGTTAATCTGAATACATATTTTTTTATTTTAATGCAAATTAATTGAGTGGCCTTTTGACAAAATACTTTTTATTCTTACTTGAGTTATTTCTTGGATAACTACATTTACTTGAAGTAATGCTATACCCACAGTTCTTCGTTATGAGGACAAAAGAAAAGAAAAACTTAACTTACAACAGCAGATGGCAGCATTGCATCGAGTATATATTTTTTCTTTCCTGGAGTTGCAACAGAATCGGGTATGACTCAGGTCATGCATCTTTAATGATTTGCAAAGAAAATAAGGTGCAAGCTTTCTGATCGTTTATTTTTATGGGCGGGATAGTTTTGTTTTCATTAAAGCAACTTTACTCTAACGCTAAAATATGTGCATTTGATCTTGTTAAATGAGCATAGACCATCTCAATAATCTATGAATATATTAGGGGGGAAAAAACTTGTTAACAAAGAAACCCAGAGCCTGTAACGCGCACATCCTCCAGCGGTCCCCTCAGCAGGCAACTTTATTTCCGCCTGCCTGTCAAAGTAACTGTCAAACACGAGCGAGGGGTTGTTCTGCTCTCCCGCGGCTCCGTCATTCAGGAAGTCTAGACCAACTGACAGCACTTCGCGAAGTCGCACCGACATCTTCAAAGTCGGACTAAACACTTTCTGAAGTACGCATTATCTTTTTTTTTCTTTTTCTTTTTTAACCTGGACGACTTTCACAAAAGGTGAGCGGCTTTCCCCCCTTTGATGTTGCCACCGTTTGTCAGTTAACAGCTTGCGCTAAAGCCTCGCGCTCTCAAACTGAACTGACACTTCCTCTCGTGTCAGCGGCTAAGCTACTGTAGCTAAATGTCAGAGGGTAAAAAAAAAGTGGATTTTAATGAGTACATTGGAGTTGGAGACGGTCACCGTCGTTTGCTTCGGCTTGTTGTCTGAACGTCAGTCCACTCAGAGGTGGTGAGTAGGGAACACACAGACACCAGCATCGCTGGGTTTAAAGTGCGTAGGTTTGTCTTTTTAATGGTCATAACGAAGTGTTCATTCTCGCTTCTCTGCACCTGCTCATAAATGTGTTTATGTATATATATGAGGAAAAAAAGCTACGCCGAAATGTGCATGTTTTACACCTGGAACTGACGAGGGAATAAGCTTTGGTGTTTGGTTTGCTCCTTTTGGAGGGGGTGAGTACGCTGAGCCAACGGGTGACAGGTTGTAGTGGAAGTGTAAAGCTGAGGGGGGGTTGTAAGACGACAATGCGACTGGATGTTGTGGGAACTTGTCCTGTGTGTAATTTTAGCACTGTCATGCAGTGCCTTTCGGTGTGAAAGATCAGAAATGACTGTGGTACCTTCCATTGTAGCCTGCCTTGTTGTGAGTGAGATTTTACTATCAGTGCGTAGTCACAATGGCTATTGAAACAACGTCCGCCACAACATGACCCCCAACCTCATTTTGGTTCATATGTCTGAGCTCGTTTATCAATGTTTAGCATAGTATTTTTATGCACTTAATTTTAAGGCAATGTTTCATTCGTTGTCTGCGACAATAATAATAAAAAACGCACGTCATTTGTTATTTCGTACTTGAAATAATTTTCTCATGTCGTCACCTGCAGACAGATTTATGCTTGCTTAAATTTACAGCTTTGGCAAAACGTTAGGCATGCTCGACTCTGTGCAAATGGCAGATGCAGATAGCAAGCTGAGCACTAAAACCCAATCTGACCCAACATGATGTCATCTCTTGTGTGTGTAGAGCTCGTGAGTGAGTGAGCGAGAGGCAGCAGGAGCCGCGTTACAGAGCTAAACTGTGTCATTTGTAAAGATTTATTTTAAGAAGCCTGCCCACGGAGTTAAAGACAGGAATCAACACAAAGAACTGTAATCCTTCACTATAACATTGCAACTGCATGTCATTCAGATCGACTTACGGTATTTTTTGACATTTTGTTTCCAGCTTTTAGCTCAACAGGATTGCTGTAGTTGAAAACAAATGTAAACTCAATTTACTTCCCTTGCATAATATGCTGGTGCACAGTTGGCTGGAAAGGATGCTGCTCTACCTAAGCACATACAGGAAATTGTATGTTGTTTTTTTTTCTTCCTCTTGAGGTTTCTGATTTTCTTAGCAGGTTTCAAAGCACAGTTATGTGGGTCCTTTCATATCGCCTAGTTACCTTTTAACCATTCCCTAATAGTCGGAACAGAAAGTGACACACTTCCTTGTGATATGCAGGACAATTCACTGCTTATGATCCTAACTTGACCTTGTAATTTGCAAATAAATGTTGCTCTCATTCTGATTTGTGTTTGTGTCCTGGCCCACAGGTTATATAGTGTAGAACAGCAAATATAGAGATTCTGTGCCTGATTTTTCTATCACCGATTTAGTAAAGGTATTGATTCAGATTTTGAACGATAAATGTCAATCTTTTATTTTATTTAGTTGCGAAATTGAATGTGTGTGTCTTCTCTGAATAGGTATAGTAAAACAAAAAGATGATTTCTATTAAAATGTCCAAACATAAAAACACTGTCTATTTCTGCATACCTGAATATGCAGAAATTTACTGTTAATTTCATGTGTTCCCTCTGTACACGAGCCTTTGTGTTGTGATCAGTCTTTTTTTTTACATTACGACCAGAGGCAACATCACGCTGTTTGTGAGAGAGCAAGAAGATTTACACAGCGTAAATGTTAAACAGAATTTTACTACTTTAAGACAAAGACTTGATTATTGAGTTGATATTTCAAAGCATCTTTGCCCCCAGATATTAGCAAAGTTGGTGTTACTAAAAGCAGCTGCTATGTGTATTTCCTGTAGAGAAGTTTAAACTTTCTTTTGAGATTTCTTAATCCAGACAGAATTATCTTATTAACAGGGGAAACCAGAGCAACATTGTTGTGATATGTTCACCTTTGTGTTATCTGATGATCCACTCATTGTAGCTGTCTGAATGAATAGCCAGCATACCTTTATTGAAAATATTCTCCCCTTTCTAAAAGATTTTTAACATCTTTTGTCCGTCCTTTAGCCGTCTCAATGATATTCAGAATATCTGTCTGCTTTACACAAAAATAATTTGTACTCTGAATAGTCTTGTTGTTTGCTTATGTTTTGGTGCATTTACTGACCATAAAAAAAAGAAATGTGTGCATATCAGTGGCCCTTGTGAGGTTGGACAAATATTTTTTGGGGCTTTGGGAGTGGGTGGTACTGAGAAACATTATTACAGGGTGTTTGTCCATCCTTTAAAAAGCCTTAAATTCATATATCCAAAATTAAATATCTTAAATTTACATATATATATAAAAAAAAAGGTAAACTGGTCTTAAATGCAAAAACAGGTCTTAAATTTTGTATTAGTGGGACAGTTATTCTTATAGAACTTTCTTTTTATTTCGCTCATGGGACTTTTCTCTCAGTCAAAAGTTTGAGTTGAACTCAGTGGTTTTAACATACCTTTGCTTGCTAGCTAGCTTTATGCATCCATCATGGATTAGTGTAAATTTATTTCTTGTTGGCTGGACAAAGTTTGTACATTTCTGTGGAGATAAGCGCCTTAACTTTTATTCACAGTGGTCTTAAAAAGGTCTTATAACATCTTAAATTTGAGTTGATTTCTCAGTATTTTAGTCACCAGGTTTAGGGTTAAATAATCTTTTAATTTCATTAGCATTTTCTAGCCAGATGATTTTTCCTATCTGCCAAAAGTATGAATAATTTTGGGCTTCCATATATAATTCCACAAACTCCATGATCTTGTTTGAACCGAGCCACCAAATGATTTGTACTCGCAGTCATGTTTTTATTGTAACTATCTCTTGTGTCCCAGGATATTAAGTAGCAACTGGAATGCATTTGCTTTGATGAGCTGTGATGAGAACACAGTTACTAAGCAATAAGGTGTTATTGCTACTTTGTTACTGTTTGGTGCCCTGTTTAAAAATATCTTGTTTGCATCTATCACTTCCTAATGACAGGAAGCTACAAGGACAGACTCTTTTATAACACACTTTGAAGACAGAAATTCGTCCTGAAGTAGGTGTCTCAGTTGATGTGAAGGAACGAGTGAGGCATCATGGGAGGTTCAAATTGAGCCACCTCTGAGCCATCAATGGAGGGTGCCAGAGAGCCCCTTTTGTGAATAGGGTCAAAGCTGGGGTGTCACAGGCAGCACCCCCACTGTTACCCTCATTGTTAGCATCTTACTCACAGTCTCTTTATTTCAGGTGTTGCTTATCTAAGCTCATGTTGTGAGACGGTTGAGTGTTGAGTTTGAGTTTCCTTTGCAGCCATATCGCAGTATCTTTTAATGAAAAAAAAATTTATGTTTCCCTACTGGCTAACACAAAATAGAGCAAGCCTAAAAACAAAATTGCTCATGTAAGGTTACTGCAGCCTGTGGCATTGACATTCATACTTTGCATAGACAAACACCACAAATGGATAAGTAACAAGATAAAAAGCATGTTTTTTTTTGCATTGGTGGTGTTCAGTAAAAACAATTTGAGCTCTTGAAGTCTAGAAGTTTTATTATAACTTTCTTAAAGCTTAGGGACACTGCAAAGCTTCATGTAACTTAAAAAAAAAGGATGTGGAAAGATGGGATATCATTAGATTACTTAAAATTGTTCGTCCTGTGCTATTTTCGACTTGTCTCAGAAGTTAGTTTGGCTCTGGGATGGATGAAAACCAATAGGATTTGCTCATTATTGTTCTTGGTCACCAGGGTAAATATTATTAGCAGAATAAACTGATGAAATGTTTTTCTCTGTTCTAAGCATTGAAACCATAGAGGAACATACTAAAAATTAAAGCTTGTAGAGTTCTGTGTGAACCATGGGTTTAATAGTATACAAATAGATGGTATGTCAAATCTGAATTCTTGGTCAAAATTTCAACTTCAGAAGATATTCAAATGGATTTCTTTCTGTTTTGGAAATTTGCTGTTAACTGCAATTATTAGCAATCTTTGGGTGTTTTATTTTCTTATGGGTCAAATTCCCCAATGAATGAAGCGAGATATTATGGAAGTTTTTAAATATTACAATAACTTTAGAGGAAATATTTTCTTTCTTTTTCTACCTATAACATCCTACCTAACATGTCTGATACAAAATTTAATTAACTTTCTAAATACAAACAATCAGAAAACATCATGCCACCGTAATGTTTTTCAGCTGAACTGAAAACAATGCACTTGTTTCTATCCACATTTCTAGGGGCTAAGCCCTTAAAAAACAATGATTTGTTACATTTTTCAAAGTCAGTATTAGCAGTGTTGGTTAACTATGCTATAGGACCAAAGCCTATCAATATTAAAGTGATGCTTTCAGGCTTAATGTTCTGCAGTGATATGATTTAGCATGTTTAACATAGACATGCTGTCTTAGATGACAAGGAAAATGTTGCTCTCCCTACCCCCAATTTCTCTTGCACTTGCAGATGTGCTCATGCGTACTGCTTTTAATGATGATTTCAAAAGACAGCAAAACTCTGCACTGCTACACGATGTTGGTCTTGTGAAGTCAGCAGGAGGAGAACCAGTGTATATATTTGGTAACTGGATTAATCAACAGCTATAATGGCACCTTTTATTGTAATATAAATTTTAAGAGCAATATTAAGTCATCCTAAAAATGGCTGTAATTGATTTGATTGATCATCTCATAGATTTAATGTATTTTATTCATTCTACAGTAAGTGCATTTATTTAGTTAATATATTGTTTCATGACTGCAAATGCTCTTGAGTTTAAAGGAACAGTATTACGTAAAATTGACTTTTTTTTTTTTATCTTTACAGCTTGTTATAATGTTGTTCTTTCATCAAAAACAAACCTGGAGTGTTGCCTTGGACTTCTCATGCTTGTTTGAGAAATCCTTTAATGTCCTGTGGCAACCATTCAGTTGTGTAAAACACCTGGATGGGACAGAGCATCGCCTTCGAAGACGAAGCTCCTTTTCTGAACTGCAGTTTCCAGGTTTCTGAGCTTCAGCACTACAGACCACCTCTTTCCCGTGTTTCCCCACTCAGCTCCTTCAGACTAGCCAGCAGAAATTAGCCAATTCCTGGTTGAGCTGTGCATCACCTGAGCGCATCAACTGAGCTCAGCTGAGCTTCTCAGTGCAACGCTGATAAAAACATTAAAGGGTTAATAGAAGAGAGATGATGCGATGACTTCCTGAGGGTGGAGTTGCAGAAAGAGCAAGGGTTTCTTTTCTTAAAGAGACAGAAGCCCAGTTTCACAGGGTTATGTCACAAAGTCAAATCTCTTAAGAGATATATATATATATATATATATATATAACACATAACACTGTCACTTTAAAGATTAATTAGAGACAATTTCTTCTGCATGGTATTCCTGAATTTAATGGAAGCGGTGTATTTGCATCACTGAATGTAATCCCACTCATCAGAAACAAGTAGAATGGGTCCAGTCACGACACAGCAGCTGATGTGACCCTGAGTCATGGTCTTGGTTCTCTAAATGTTGTCTCAGAGAGAAAGAAACTGATGCAACAGATGCATCCTGATCAAATAGCTTTAAAGTATCTGTTCCACTTCTGCTGTTCAGTCAACACCTTGTAATGGTGACAAACCGTCTTAGTTTGACCAGTTGCTTTAGATCTTTGGTCAGCTGGAAGATCAAGCTGTCATCCTATGAAGCTTATTCTAATGAAAATGTTGTGCACATGAAAAGGAATTCATTGCAGTATATTTCATGAAAGCCCATCTGGGGGCATATGATCACCTGTAGTGACCCTCTGGGTTTTTTTTCACGTTTTACAAGCTCTCCTCTAGCGCATCTGGCTTAAACTGACTTAAACACACAATTTATTATCATTTTATACAATATACAATAATAGAAATCAGCCTGGTAAACACAGCTCTTGAGCATGTCACCTCTTTAGCATTCTGTTCTCCATTGTTTTTTCTTTCTTCAGAATTTGTTATAAAAGAGGCATTTTGGACAGTTGGTTGCAGTGGGTGTGGAAAGTTGGGTTGAGTGACTCAACCCAACTTTCAGCCCTTTATTCAGCCCATTACAGCCCTTTATTACAAGAATGTCTCGAATCCTCTGGGCCAAGTTGCAGCTGTGGCCATGAGTTGCCCCCGCCCCCTCCGCACCTCTGTCTTCTCCAATGTTGTCTCTTTTGAAACCTCATCATGTTTGGCTGTATTTGCCTCCTCTCCAGCGCTGTTGTGAAATCTCTAAGCCTTTATCTTTTCTTTCATGACTAGGCTAGCTCGACATGCTGAGGAATTATGAGCAGCTATTCCCATCAGCCAAATGTACATCACCATTGGCGACTGCTGATTTGTGTTATATCTGCCCTCCACCACTCCTCCGGATCTAGGGCTTATTTTAGCTCGGCAGAGAGAAGGAAAAGGCTCAGACGCAAGTATTTTTAGAAATACATGCTAATAGGGCTCTTTTAAAAAACATTCAAAGTGTCATGTCATAGCCCTACAATTTGTTTGTTCTGCTGACTTTCCATTGCATCCTTCAGGGAGAATTCCAGTATGCAATACTAGCTTAGCAGAGCTGGGCATGTCAGCAAGGCTTAGGATGCATGCTTATGATGGACACGTCTGCTGATGTGAGTGGGGATGAGGTAATGTGTTGTACCACACTGCTCTAATTTAAGAGCAACCTTTGACTTACTCAAATTCTTCTTTGTTTCATAGCTATAAAAAAAAAGTCAGCTTTACTCAGCAACCTTGAAGTTACAAAGTAAAAAACAAAAAAATATTTGTTTTATTAGGCTACTGAATTTTCAGGTCAGACCTAGGGTTTGTTGAGGCCGTTATTTTTTCAGTGGGGGCATTATCCAATGACTGTTGATCATATACAAATGATTCTGGGTTTTGAGGATGACGATTTTTTTTTTTGGCCTGATGCTATCGGCCAACTCTGAAGCAAAGGCTTGAAAACTCCTCTTCTGTCAGGCTACCACAGTGTGCGCCAAACTCACCCCCATCCCCCCAGTCCCAAGAGAATGTAGGCCTCAGCCCAAGCTCAGTGCGGCTCTAATGCTGTAACTGGACAGCCTTCATTGGGTCAAGTGGAGATTTGCTTTGGAATCTAGGGGAGATTTTGTAATGTTCTCACCAACCATCAGTGTGTCAGGATAAATACAAGTTTGAATAATTGGGGGAAAAAAAAAATTCCGTCTCTGGCACAAGATCACAGATTTGAAACAAAATTCAACAGCGTGAAGTCAAAAAGTTGAATGTCAGGAAAATGTCTTGTCTTATCATTTTCTTATCTGCATACCTCTGATTTCTTAGATTAGATGTTCGCTGGAAATGTACCAGAGATTTGTGGCCAATTGCTGATCTATTATTTTCTTAAGGTTTGACCTTCTGACACATATGTTAGTCCATTTGTAAGTTTTCTTGACATAGAGCTTCAATAATCGTTTAGTACATTGGAAGCAAATGCAGATAGTGCAGAAAGTGATGGAGCACACATTGTATTAGAGGATTTCACTCTTTTAAAATGAAGAGAATTTGGAGTTCAGTTTGTAAACTAAATTGAACATTTTATGTTAAATTTATTAGGGAAGTTGGCGCTATTAAAATTGACATTTAGTTCCTGTAGAACGTAGAGTTGTTTTGGGCGATTGTCAGATGTTTTTCCAGTCGTGCTACTATATATATATATCTATATATATATGTATTTA
>CAEFZX010007079.1:0-12149 GCA_903066825.1 Alfaro cultratus
TCTCTCCTCTCTCTCTCCTCTCTCTCCTCTCCTCCTCCTCTCTCTCTCCTCTCCTCCTCTCTCTCTCTCCTCTCTCTCTCTCCTCTCTCTCTCTCCTCTCTAAGCCGGTTGGTTCTGCTCTCTAGTGTCTGAAAGCTGCAGGTTGGTGTTTTCTCCTGAACGCTGTGATCCTCTGGGGTCAGCCTACATCTGGGTTTCTGCCGTGACATTAAAGCGCCTAATTGAGCTGCACGTGCTCAGTAGAGGCCGTGGGGGGGTCTGCAGGTTTTATCAGGAGCTTCCAGGCCACCGGGGGAACAGCAGCTCCGTTCAGCCCAAAGCTCCTGGCAGCGCAGGATTAGAGATGCATGAGTGGCTGCTGTGGCGCTGCAGGTCACAGGCTCATCAAACTCTCACATTCCTGCGTTTATGTGCTTAAAACGGCTTCGGTAATGACATCCTGCCGCAGGAACGCTTCTGAGCTCATGGAGCCACTCGGCCCCAGAGAGCCGCAGCCTTTTCCCGAGGAGAGGAGAGCAGAGCATGCTGGGAGGATGGGAGGCGGGGCGAGCATTTCCACTTCCTGAGAGGATTACCGACCGGGTGTCAGACGGCCAGGACCCACCAGGGGCCGCGCCGGGGCCAGGGGCCACCGCGCTGCAGGGACGATGCCGAGAGGAGACGGGTGAAGGACAAGTCTACTAACACCTGGAAACACCTGGAGCCACCTGGAAACACCTGGAGCCACCGGCTACTTTAGACTGGTCTCTGTAAACTGAAGGAAGTGACATCATCAGGCAGAGAACGTAAAATGAGGTCAGAGCTCAAATGTGAGCATACATTTCCCACAATGCAATGCAGCATCAGATTAGATGACATAAACATTTAGGGGTGTTTTGCTTTTCAGCAAAAATTACAGATAAAGTCCAAAAAAACATCCATATAGTTCCCAGTCCTCCCAGTCCTCCCAGTAAGTCATAAACCACCAGTTTGTTTGGTTTGATCTGCAATCAGAAGGCAGGTTAGCTACATTAGCTTTAGCTTTCCTTGTGACATTTTGTACGCTAATGCATAACTGTGAGTTTATTGCAAATTTTTGAATTGTAGAAAACATTTGGTGTGTGATGCTAACTCTCACCTGCAGGTGGCAGTGTTTTTATTTCTACCCAATATTTTCTGTCTTGAATCTTAAACAGTAGTGGAAAAATCTGGAGGTCATCTGTCATTTTGACAGATTGCAGTTCACACTCCTGGCCACCGGGTGGAGACACGCAGATATTTTCAACTTTACGTAGAGTAAGGTAACTAAATGAATCCGAACGTTCCTGTCTGAGCGTCTTCTGGCTGCTGACCGCTTCTGTTGGAGAAATGTTTGAACCCAGTTCAAAATTAAAACCTAGAGACATTTGATTAAGCTCAAACAGGTGAACAGTTCAGGTGAATTGATTCTTTTTGTCCATGTCCACATTTTGAAAAAGGTTTAATGAGAAAAAATGTCCTAAAGTAGCATCACAAAATCAGGAATTTTGATTGCAAAAATCTGAAAATCCTGTCTGGACAGTTTAGCTGCAGGTGGTTTGGTTGAGCTGGTCAGCACCAGGCCCATGGAGAGGGCAGCTGGTTCCGACATCTGGCCCACAATGGATGTGATCAGAACCATCAGCTGAGGATCAGGAGATCTGAAAGGCGTTTCTGCCCCTGCCGCGCGGCTCCCTAATTAGAAGCGATGGGAATGTGAAGCATCAGCAGGCACCAAATGAATAGAGTCATCAAGCGGCTCCAGCCTCCGTCACCCAGTGATGGGAGTTTTAATTGCAAACCTCTCGGCTGTAATTGGAGGCTATGAAGAGAAGTCGGCGTTCTGCTCTGGGTTGTTCTGGGAGGAGCTCCGGCTTTCATGACTCTGACTCAAAGTTACTCTGGTAATCAGAGATTGATTCAAGCTTTAAGGTTCTGTTTGGTTCCTGCTGGACCCGGCAGGTGGAGAATCTCATCGTCCTGCAGAGACACGAGAGAGAAACTCTGAATCGCTCTGCTCTGATGTCTTTATGCTGCTCTGAGGACAGACACACACCTCCACACACACCTCCACACACACCTCCACACACACCTCCACACACACAGAGGTACAGATCGAATTTCTGTACCAGTAATTCTGTAGTTCAGATGGAAATGAGGCTCATTCAGGTGTCGTTGGCCTCCAGTTCACTCTGAAATAGACCCTCTGTGTGTGTGTGTGTGTGTGTGTGTGTGTGTGTGTGAACAAACCGCTGCTGTTAAGTTAGTACTGGAACGATTAATCGTAATCAATGTGATTTATCAATTAATCGGCAGAATAATTGCTTACTAAAATAACGGTTAGCCCCATATGAAATATCAACCGGGGTTTCAGAGGTGCAGCTTCCTCAGCTTGGAGTCCAAACTGTGATCATCTGGAAGGAGAAACATTCAGCCCCGAACATTCAGAGGAACAGCCGACCTTCACTTAGATACCAACCAATCTAGGAAACATGAAACTTTGAGACGGAACCGAGACCTGAGGCTCCATCAGATGGCAGCAGACTGTCTGCTGTCAGTCAGTGATTTGCTGCACCTGTGGATCAGCTGCAGGCAGAAGCTGGAGCTGATTCTCCAGAGATCATCACCCCTGATTCCTCCTAACCGCCTGACACACACACACACACACACACACACACACACACACACACACACACACACACACACACACACGCCGCTCTCAATCACTGACACCTACTGCTCTCACACTCCTCCCCATCTCCTCTTCACACTCTGCGGCAGTCGCTAGTGTGTGTGAGATGTGGAACAGTGAAGTTCCCTCCTGGCCCCATCAGGGAACCGCTGGGTCCCTGAGAGCAGAAGAGGGTCTTCGACTACGTACAACTGACTCTCTGTGAAGGAGGCAGCGATGCTGGTCGGTTCTGATCCGACTGAGAGCTGAGCCCAGAGTCAGGGTGACGGCCTGGTGTAGACCAATAGGAACCCAGAGATTTGTTAAAGAGACGGCATTGCGTTGGGGGAGGCGGAGCTTTGGGGGAGGCGGAGCTTTGGGACTACGATAAGAGGCGGAGCTTTGGGGGAGGCGGAGCTTTGGGACTACGATAAGAGGCGGAGCTTTGGGACTACGATAAGAGGCGGAGCTTGTGGGGAGGCGGAGCTTTGGGACTACGATAAGAGGCGGAGCTTGTGGGGAGGCGGAGCTTTGTAACTACGATAAGAGGCGGAGCTTGTGGGGAGGCGGAGCTTTGTAACTACGATAAGAGGCGGAGCTTGTGGGGAGGCGGAGCTTTGGGACTACGATAAGAGGCGGAGCTTTGGGACCACGATAAGAGGCGGGGCTTTGGGGAGGCGGAGCTTTGGGACTACGATAAGAGGCGGAGCTTTGGGACTACAATAAGAGGCGGAGCTTGTGGGGAGGCGGAGCTTTGGGACCACGATAAGAGGCAGGGCTTTGGGGAGGCGGAGCTTTGGGACTACGATAAGAGGCGGAGCTTTGGGACTACGATAAGAGGCGGAGCTTGTGGGGAGGCGGAGCTTTGGGACTACAATAAGAGGCGGAGCTTGTGGGTTGCAGTTCCGAGAGCAGCCGTTTGCGTCGCCATCAGTAATCAGGTTGTTTGCTGTGAGCGGCGTCATTAGCAGCTCATTTAGCTTTGTTCAGAACATTCTCGCTGGTGTGACGGACCGGGCCGGGTCAGACACTAGAACCTCACAGGTGCTCTGGGCCCAGCTGGCAGTTCTGATCCACTCCTCTTCCTCTGCAGCTCTGTCTCTGATCAGCGAGCTGCGAGCGGAGAAAGTCGAGGAGAAGAGCGTCACGCTGGTGTGGAGGGAACCGCCGAACCCAAACAGCAGCCGCACCGAGTACGAGGTCAAGTACTACGAGAAGGTAACCGACCCGACCAGAACCGAACTGAACCTCTGGACCCGACCAGAACTGAACTGAACCTCTGGATTTAAAAATCAGTTCTGTCTCTCCATCATGCTGTCCCCTGTCTCTCCATCATGCTGTCCCCTGTCCCTTCAGGACCAGAAGGACCAGAGTTATTCCACGGTGAAGACGGCCGCCACTCGGATCATCGTCAACAACCTGAAACCTGGAACCACCTATGTCTTCCTCATCCGTCCCTTCTTGACTCCTGCTCCCTCCACGTCCTTGTCTTCTTCTGCTCTCTCATCGACCTCTTCTACTTCTGCCTCCTCTTCCTCATCTTCCTCTTCCACTCCTCCTCCCATCGACTACGGAGCGTTCAGCGCTCCGCTGGAGCTGCAGACTCTGGGCGAGTGTGAGTCCTCATGTTCTATTCAGCCAAAATCAAAACGCATTTTATTAAAAAGGTTTTACATAAAGCAGCAGCATGGAGACCTAACGACCCGGCACCACACAGAGGGATTTAAAAGCTGAATGTGGTGAATCCCGTCTGGATAAATGTGAAAAACTGTCCTGTAAACTAAAACTCCAGTTCTGACCAGCATTATTACTCTGATGCCCATTTCTCCTTCCATTGATCCAATCGGCCATCTTTAAAGTCAAGCTTCCAGATGTGTTATAATCGTAGGGCTGAAACGATTAATCGATTATTGATATTTATGTTTGTAGAAATTGTTTGACTTCAGCATAGTGCTTGGCTTGACTGGTTCTGTTTGTTCTGACTGGTTCTGCTGGTTCTAGTAGCCCTGGCGTCCAGCGAACAGAACCCGGTGCTCATCATCGTCATCGTGTCGGTGGCTGCGCTCATCATGCTGCTGTCCATGGGGGCGGGGCTTCTCATCTGGAGGAGGTAGGCTCAACGGATCCCCATCCAACATCCGTCCATCCATCCAACATCCATCGTCCAACATCCGTCCATCCGTCCAACATCCATCATCCAACATCCGTCTATCCATCCATCTGTCCATCCAACATCCGTCCATCATCCATCCATCCATCTGTCCATCCAACATCCATCCAACATCCATCCATCCGTCCGTCCATCCATCCAACATCCGTCTTGCTGCAGAGAAGCAGAAATAAGCCTCCAGTAAGTAATTTCTGTAATAAGATAAAAATAAGATTCTCCAGAACCAACACTGTTAAAACGTAACTAAAACCCAGATCAGCTTCATTTTGCAGATAAACTGTCTAAATTTGTCCTTTAAGGCGTCATCTTAATGTTTCTGTGCAAATTCTGATGCTTTTTGTGTAAATTAGTTTAATTTGTCCTAAAACTCGCTCAGTGTTGCCCTCTGTAGGTTGAACGATGGTATTGCAGTTGATGTTTTCTGTTGGTTCTAATAGGATGATGTTGACGTCTCTGTCACACCTTCAGATATAAACCATCTCACTCAGCCACGCCCCCCGGTGGCAGTGAGGATAGCTAGCGTTGCTAGCATTGATCTAGCATTGATCAATAACGTTTCTCAGCTTTGGTTATTGTGATTAATTAGCGATATGGACCCGCAGTGGAACCGTGTCTCCTCCGCTCTGACGGTTTGCTGCAGAACGATCTGTACTTCACACGTCACAATAAAAGTCTCCAATAACGCAGAAAAAAGTCATTAGTAATGCAGGATTTGTCATTAGTTGCGTTTTTGTGAAGAAATTCACCAGTTGGGCCTGAAGAGTCACTTCTCTTGTCCTGACCACGCCCCTCAACGTCCCAGCCTGCAGGATGAACTCATTTCGCTGTGGATGATGGAAGCAGCGTTCTGTTCTGACCAATCAGAGGAGCTCATTTAGCAACCATATGATTGCATCATCAGAAACGGAGCAGATTCTTCGTTTGACCACAACAGCCCGTCTGCTGCTCCTAAAGACAAACTAACCCAATGTAGGACCTTAGCCGCTGCATCGCTCTGTTTACAGCAGTAAAGATGGCCGCCGCATCGCTCTGTTTACAGCAGTAAAGATGGCCGCCGCATCGCTCTGTTTACAGCAGTAAAGATGGCCGCCGCATCGCTCTTTTTACAGCAGTAAAGATGGCCGCCGCAGTGGTAAAGATGGCCGCCGCAGTGGTTAAGATGGCCGCCGCAGTGGTTAAGATGGCCGCCGCAGTGGTAAAGATGGCCGCCGCAGTGGTTAAGATGGCCGCCGCAGTGGTAAAGATGGCCGCCACAGTGGTTAAGATTGCCGCCGCAGTGGTAAAGATGGCCGCCGCAGTGGTAAAGATGGCCGCCGCAGCGCTCTGTTTACAGCAGTAAAGATGGCTGTTGCGGCGGTTAAGATGGCTGCCGTCTCTGGATGGATTGTAAAGTTGCTGAGAGCAGATGGTCAGCAGATGAAGGAAGCTGATAGAAAGCTAACTGCTAACATCAACAGCGTTTAGTGGAGCTGCAGCCTCTGACCCAGTTCTGACCCGGTTCTGTTTGGATGTGGAGTTGTAGCAGGAGTGGTGGGGTTGGGACGTGACGCATTCTTCTTTCAGCTCTTCGTTATTATCAGACGTCGTTTACGTCCAGATTTACCGTCTGCTGCAGAATTATGACTCATTTCTCACACTGATGGCAAACATCAGATAAAATGTGATATGACAGTTTGAAAGCTATTGGATACGATGTTGTAGTTCCACAAATTGAGGCGGGACAAACTGGATTTCTTCCTTTGGATGAAAAGATCGGAACGGGCCGTTCAGACTGCTGTGAAGAAGTGAATTCGTCGCCTGGTGTTGAAGTTCATGTGAGCTCAGGACAGGAAGAGCAGCGGACGCATCCGGATGATGCAGAAGTTCGAGAGAAAGGAGACACACAGCAGGTCTCTGACTCACACACACACACACACACACACACACACACACACTGAGCATCGGAGCTTGACTGAGTCGGATCGATCCGGAGTTTCGGAGCGTTGCTCCATCCCTCTTCAGGAAGCTCAGGCTTGGCTGGTCAGAGCAGGGATTGTTTTTCTGTTCACTGACCACAACTTTAGCTGTGTGTGTGTAGGTGGGTGTGTGTGTGTGTGTGTGTGTAGGTGGGTGTGTGTGTGTGTGTGTGTAGGTGGGTGTGTGTGTGTGTGTGTGTGTGTTTGAGGAGCTGAAGGAAAAACAAAGAAGCAGGATATTAAAGTTGAGGTTCTGTGATGGAAACTGGACCGGACCAGCAGATTGCAGGGATCAGCTGAGGTCAGAATCGTCAGGAGGATCAGCTAATCTCTGATAATCTCTGTTAATCTCCTGATGATTTCAGATGATCTCTGATAATCTCAGCTGGATCACATCAACCTGCAGGATAAAGTGCTGCGGCTGGAGAGACGCTGGAGGAGCCAGAAGGAAAAGTTTCCAGCTGCTTGAATTCATTGTTAGCAGAAACTCGGATCTGAAATTCTGAAGGAAACTGAAGCTGAAGGTTCTGTTTCACTCATTTGGCCTCATTCATGATATTCCTGATTTTTTCTGTTGAACTGCTTTTGTTTCAAAACACAGAGATTAAAAACTGTGGGACATTCAGGCTCCATTGTTCACACCAAGCCCTGTTCAGTCCATTTAACCCGACTCCAGTCCGTTTAGAAAGTCCGGTTTGGTTGGTGTGAACACTAGTCGACCTCTGACCTCTGACCTCTGGTCCTCCAAACCTCAGTCTGGGTTCGGTTGAAGTGAACTCTGGTTCAGTTTGAATGTGAACGCCAACCGGACCGGAGAGCGCTCCAAAAGCAGGAAGTGGACTACAGCGCAGGGCATTCTGGGTAAATACAACCAAAGCTAACATGCTAGCCTAGTGCTAGCAGCAGAAATGGCTCCTGGTCTTTAGCCAAAGACTAAAGAGAAATGCTGCAACCGAAAAAACTGAAGCTACGCCCCCTGCTGGTCTGGAGGATTTCTGTTTTGTGGCGCCAGTTTGCAGCATTTCAGACATTTTGTGGTTGAAGCATTTTTTTATTTGCAGCGTTTTTCAGTTAGATTTTTTTGTTTTGGAGTTTGCATTCTACTTGTTTTTTCAGCTCATTCCTCCGTTTTTTAGCCACCGCAGGTCATGACCTCCATCTGGTTTCTGCAGAATGATCATAAACTGAGTTTAAAGAGACACAGCAGGATCCATAATCCATAATCACCTCCTCATTCATATCGTTTATGTTGTTCAGATTATAAATCTGTGGGTCAGAAGGAAATGTTCTGGAGGTTTAATCCAGGTTCTCCCTCAGAACCGGCTTTGGTTCTGTGGTTCTGACCCGTGGTTCTGCTGTCTCTCTCTGCAGACAGTGCGGCTACAGCAAAGCCTCCCAGGAGGGAGACGAGGAGCTCTACTTCCAGTGTGAGTCCTGAATCAGAGCCGGTGTTTAACGTTAACATCAGAGACGGATCGGATCAGCAGGATCCACCTCTGGAAGGTCAAACTGCAGGTTCCCAGTCAGATTCAAGTCCAGACTTTGCCTTGCCGAGTATTTTATTCTAGATTGTGGTGCAAATATCTTATTACATTTGAAGTGAGACAAAATGATCTTAAAAATAACATTCCAGCTTGTTTTAAGTCAGTAATTACTGAGTATTAAAGGGGCGGTATCGTAAAATCGAGTCTTTAGATTGAAGCAGCAGCAGAACATGAAGTCTAATCCTAACCCTCTCTGTAGCTGATTAGATTCTCTGCAGTTTCCAGACTGAAAGAAATGATGAGTGTGGTTCTGGTTCTGATTGGATCAAAGCGCCTTTGTGTTCTGCTGATAGAGCGAGGCGGCGCGAGGGATCACCTGTTCACTTCCTGTCAGACTCTGATGTGTTTCCTGTCTCAGTTCCTCTGACCCGGTTCTGTTTAACCAGCTCTGGGCTTCTCTGTGATCCAGTTAAGATCCCGACACGGAGGACCTACATCGACCCGGAGACGTGTGAAGACCTGCTGCAGGCCGTCCACGCCTTCGCCAAGGAGCTGGACAACCAGAGCATCAAGATAGAGAGGATCGTCCACACAGGTACCGAGTTCTGGCTGACCGGACCAGAATCGGACCCATCAAACCCTGATCCCACTCCACAGATAGAACCGCACAGCTCCATTAGCTTGTTGCTGCTTGCAGAGCCAAGAGGGGAAACTGGGGATTCATCTTTCAGTCACATTTTCTTCATTAATAATGTCAGTTTCAGCCAAACTAACATTTAGTTTGGAGGTAAATATTGACATTTAAGCTAAATATTTAGTTTTGAACTAAATATTTAGCTCAGAGCTAGATAAGTATTTAGCTTGTAAACTAAATGCTTAGTATGCAAGCTACATATTTATCTAACTAAATATTTACTTTGGAGCTAAATATTTAAAATTAAGCTAAATATTTAGTTGGTAAGCTAAACGTTTAGCTAAATATTTACACAAACTGCATATTCAGTTTTATAACTAAATATTGAATTTGAAACTGACATTTATAAATCTGTGAACAACCTCAGAGTTTAGTACAGTGAAGATTGAATCATAAAAGTCCTGTGTTTCTGTTAAATCTCTTCATTATTTCTGGGTTATGTTTTCACCTGAACCATAAGGCGAAGCTGCTGCTGCCTCTGAACTCAAGGTGGCGCTGTCCATTTCCTCCCATTTCCACACAGCCTCATGGCTTTGTGGAAAACGCTGAGCTGAAGCTGTGCCTCTGCTCCGTGTCGCCCCCTGCAGGCGACTTTGGGGAGGTGTGCCGCGGCTGCCTGAAGCTGCCCAGTAAGCGGGAGCTGCCGGTCGCCATCCGGACGCTGCGGGCCGGCTGCTCCGACAAGCAGCGCCGCTCCTTCCTGAGCGAGGCCGGCATCCTGGGCCAGTTCGACCACGCCAACATCATCCGGCTGGAGGGCGTCATCACCACCGGTGAGCCGGGGTCAGAGGTCGGCTCTGTGGGGGCGGGGAGGACAGAGGAGCTGCAAATAGCAGCAGCTGCAGATGTAGAGGATCCAGTAATTGGTGCTTCAAACGCAGCAGGAGCTGAGATGCTCTCCAGTCCCTCCCACCGCCTCACACACACACACACACACACACACACGCACACACACGCACACACACACACACACACACACACACAGCCCTCCACCTCCCTCCCTCCCCCGAAACACCTGCTCTCTCTCTCCTGCTCGCCCACAAACCTCTCGCTGTCAGACGACAAATCTCCTGTTTTCCATCACTGACCCCCCAAAGCTCCGGTTCCTCTGACTGGACCAGATCAGTTCTCTGGTTCAGTTCTCTGGTTCAGTTCTTTAGTTCAGTTCTCTGGTTCAGTTCTTTAGTTCAGTTCTCTGGTTTAGTTCTCTGGTTCAGTTCTCTGGTTTAGTTCTCTGGTTCAGTTCTCTGGTTTAGTTCTCTGGTTAAGTTCTCTGGTTAAGTTCTCTGGTTCAGTTCTCTGGTTTAGTTCTCTGGTTCAGTTCTTTAGTTCAGTTCTTTAGTTCAGTTCTTTAGTTCAGTTCTTTAGTTCAGTTCTTTGGTTCAGTTCTTTAGTTCAGTTCTCCGGTCCGACACTGAAACACGGATCCATGTAGAACTCCAGCTGCACGTCTGGATCGTCTGAGTCTGGAGGCTTAACTATGGAGGACTGATCCTGCCAAAACTACCATTAGATGTAGAAATAAATAAATGTGTATGCGCGCGCGCGTGTGTGTGTGTGTGTGCGCGCGCACGCGTGCGTGTGTGTGTGTGTGTGTGTGTGTGTGCGTGCGTGTGTTTGTAATATCTTGTGGTCAGATTTAGGACTAAGGTGTGAATTGAGTTTTGGTTGGGCTTAGGGTTAGGGGAAGGTTTAGGCTGTAGAAATGAATGGAAGTCAATGAAAAGTCCCCGCAAAGATAGCCACGTGTGCATGTTGTTGTCTGTCTCTGTGTTACGCTGCGATGGACTGCTGACCCGTCCAGGTGACCCCGCCTCTCGCCCTTTGACAGCGGGGCCCCTGATGACCCCGATGGGATGAGGGTGTAAGAAAATGGATGGATGATTTATTTTATTTTCTAAGGAAAAAAGCAAAGAATGAATCTGTAGATAAACAGACGAGGTGTGAAAATGCTAAGAAGAAATATTACAGGAGTTCTTGATTTTTACTTCTTGGATGCGATATTAATGACTTTATCAAGCCATTTCTATAGTTCTATTTTATGACCAGTTTTGGCAGGATCAGCTCTCCATACCTATATCCTCAAGTTGATGTTGGAGATGAACGCTAATTCAATCAGGCAAAACATTATAACCACTTTCAGGGGAATAACTCTGGTTCTCTTCATCATGGCTGCCGTCAGTCGGTCCGGCAGAAAGTCAATGTTTTGGTCCGGTTCCGGTCCAGATTCATTCTGTCTGGCAAAGTTTCTGTTTCACCAGGATAAAGATGAATCAGTTTGTTTCTGCTCTCATCTCCTCCTGCTGGGTTCCTGAACCCGACCTCTGAGTTAAACCCAGCAGAACCAACTGGACCCGTTTCTCTCTGTGTCTTCAGGAAACACGATGATGATTGTGGAGGAGAGCATGACCAACGGAGCCTTGGACTCCTTCCTCAGGGTACGGCTCCGCACTCACTCATGGTTTTGCCCTCGTGACCTTGATGACCTTGATGACCTTGATGGAGGAGCTTTGAGCTAGCTAACAGAGCCTGGTGTCTCCTCAGAAACACGAAGGCCAGCTGAGCGTCATGCAGCTGATGGACATGCTGACCGGAGTGGCTTCAGGGATGAAATATCTCACTGAGATGGGATTCGTCCACAAGCGGCTGGCAGCGCACAAGGTGAGGCGGGAGGAGGTCACTTCCTGTCTCCAACAGGAAGTTAGCCTCAACAAGGTTTCAAAGAAAGAATCAAAATATAGGAACTTTAGAGAACAATAAAAACCATAAACATTCATGTAGAACTCTAACAAACGTCTAATGTGCTACTGGCACAGTTAACGTTTCGATTAACAATTTTATTAACATTTAGCGCAGTTAGCTTCCCCTGTATAACATTTTAAATTCTAAACTGCTAATTTACTTTGGTGCTTTTCAGCTAATGTTTATTGTTAATGGTTTAAGTTTAGCTATGCTAACTGTTTATCTAGCCATTAGCTGTTTATCTAGCATGCTAGCTGTTTATCTACCCATTAGCTATTTATCTAGCATGTTGGCTGTTTATCTAGCGTGCTAGCTTTTTAGCTTGCGTGTTAGCTGTTTAGCTTGTGTGTTAGCTGTTTATCTAGCATGTTGGCTGTTTATCTAGCGTGTTAGCTTTTTAGCTTGCGTGTTAGCTGTTTAGCTTGTGTGTTAGCTG
>CAEFZX010007080.1:0-11744 GCA_903066825.1 Alfaro cultratus
AATATCATCCTAATGACCTTTGATCACAAAGGTTTGTGTTTGTTTGCCAAGAGGTGAGGAAACCTACCAGTTATTTTGCACTATTAACCAGTAACAAATTAAATGTACCTTGTGCCAGCAAACTATTAAGGAAAATAAAGTTACATTGATTCCTTTTGCCAGAATAAGATTATCTATGTGTCTTCTGTTGAGTACAGTAGAAGTATAACTTCTTTTAAATTATGTTAATTATCTTCTTTTCTAAGTTTGATAGAAAGATTTGAAAGGAATTAAACCTTCCAACCAATCCACATCTAACCTTTTGAAAGTGATATTTTCAACACGTCTTGAATGCAGCATCTGCCTGGGCGTAACCAAAACAGAAAGAGAAAGTATGCAGACATTTTATTTCACTCGAATAGTAAAGTGAGCTTAGAGAGCGTCAATTAAATATGTCCTGGAAACACCCTGAAACTGTACTTACTGTAACGGCTGAGGGTAGGTTAATAGATTTCCTCTCCTTTCCTGTTTCAGTTTTTGTGCCATTTGTCTTTTGTTTAAGGGTCTTTAATGTAATAATGTTTATATAATAAAAGCAGTTAGTCAAGACAAACCACATCTGCTGGTCAGGGATGTTTAGCATCTCTTACAGAAAGGTTTAACATCCTTTAAAACATGTATTCATAAAGTATTTATCCCTCCGTTTTTGATCTCTGCTGTTGCATGAAGAAAATATAAACTCACTTTTTTTTTCTTGCAATTATGTTTTCTCATTCAGGTTGCTGAAAAGTGCAAAGGATTATAAGACAAAACACCAATCCCTAGGAGCTTTTCTTTTGTCTGACTTCAGCAGCTGCTGGAGATCTGTAAACATCTGGACATGATCTACCAGGTTGTGGTCACTGGGTTAGATGGACAGAAAATCACGATTGACCTCTGCAACACAGAGCAGGAGATGAAGACAATAACTGTGGATCAGCTGAAAGAGAAGATATTTGAGAAGTTGCCTTGTCTCCCAGGTAAACTCACTGAGATAAAACAGCCCAACAATCATTTACTTCACCTTTCTCTGTTTTATGTAAAACATAATTATTTAAAAATAAGGAACAACCATTTTAATAAAATAAAATGCAACAGGAAATCGTTTTGAATTCTCTCCTGTTGCATTTGTTTTGATTTACAGTGAGAAGTTTAAGTCAGAAGAACAAATTTATAACATTCTTCCGATATTTCTTTAAGTGCTCTGACAAAATGTTACAAAGTCTCACAAACATCTTCTCCTTTTCAGACTAGAATAGTTCTGCAGTTTAAAAATATGTCTTTGGTCTTTTTGCATTTATTGAATTATGATTCTGGATCTGCATATTTGCAGGATGTAGAAAAATGGACCTAAAATTGATCTTTGGAAACAAGAGACTGAATGACGACACAAAGAGGCTGTTTGACTATGGAATCATACACAAGTCCTCCATACATTTGGTTGTCAGCTTAGATGGTGGAGGAGGACCTGAGCCGGGTTTTACTGATGATGGGCTGGGTGATAAGGAGGGTGAAACTCGGAGAAGCAAAGAATATCTTATGCCTGATGTCTAAAACTCAAACCAAAATGATTCGCTTCACACATTAAATGGAATCACATCGCTCCCCTCATTCTCAATTAAACTTTTCAAAATAAGTTTAAATAAATAAAATATTCTGCCACATTCTGAATGTATTGTATATTATCACAACTCTGTATGATCAGCAGAGATATTGCCTGTTTCTTGTTATTTTCAGTGAATCAAACAGAGAGAAAAACTGTGGAGCAGCTTCAACAAACTTGTGTTTTGAATTAATAAATAATATGTGGGATTTAAAAACTGCTCTTTGCCCTCTATGCAATTTAAACAGTGAAAACAATGAAATACAGCACATAATGCAAGACAATTTGCTGCAATCCTCAAGAGGAACATTGTGAAAACCACAGATGTGTCAAATTCTGACCAAATTCTAGATTAAGATCAGAATAAAGGTGTTGAGATTAAAGTGATCTACAGGATATTCTTTTAACTCCAGTTCTTGTGTTGGAATGAGTCTGATTATTCTGACACTTTGTGTCGACATTAAAGCATTTTATCCAGGCAGGTTTTGAGTCTCTTTCTCTTTTATTTTTTAAGTTTTTATTTACTTTTTGCAGTGAAAATCCTTACACAGTCCAAAAACATGACTGTCAGGTTAATTGGTCTCTCTAAATTCTCCCTAGGTGTGAGTGTGTGCATGGTTGTTTGTCCCGTCTGTCTCTGTGTTGCCCTGCTACAGACTTTCGACCTGTCCAGGGTGACGGGCCGGGTGATAAAGAGGGTGAAACTCAAACAAGTGAAGAATGTCTTATGCCTGATGATTAAAACTAAAAATAAATTTTTGGGGTTCCAAAGTGCCTCATTCCACAAGTTGAAATACTTGCCAGCATTAACTGGAATCTTGGATTTGCTGATATTTTGTACTACAGGAGTAAAATTAGGAAAATGAGTCACTGCAGTTATGAAGTCTTTTAGATATAAAGAACAACAGCGCCTCCCAGTGGCCAGTAAAACTGGGCTTCTGCAGCTATCAGTAAATTAAAAACCTATTTTGAAACATTATCGCTGAATTAGACCAATGGGAATTACAAACAATATGTCAAGTTAGTCATTCCTTATGTGATTATTTTTGTTTAACTTCAATATTTTTACAAGTTAAGTATAACTTTTAGCTGAAGTTGGTTTTGTCAGTTTATGACTCCAGTCCTTTCAGACGTAAATATTCCAGGAGACCTTATTCTGTGCTGTTGAGATGAGCAAATGTATTCATATAAGTTGTTATTTACACTAAACTGAAAACCTGAACACAAATAAATGATAAACTAACACACTGAAAAATTGATGATTAGAACAACTAACATTTAAGGATTAGATTTAGAACATCAAACAGTTCTGAGAGTTTTTTTTTACAGCTGCTGGAGAAGAAGAAGAAGTGCTGCTTCTATTCAGTGCTTAAATTATTAAGGAAAACAATCGACAACACATAAATAATAATCAAATAATACACATCAATAATGGTTCAGACTTGCATTACAACCCACCTTTTCCTGTCCATTCCGAAAATGTATCTTACTATTACCTCACCATTATGAGCAGCGCCACCAAGTGGATGGATGCTTTTAGCAAAAGTCTCTCTGGAAATAACCAGGGTGACAGGCTCTAGTGAAAAGAAAATAAACTGATCAACATGAAATTAAACCAACGTGACAGGTGAATGGAGTTCAACAACAACTAGACATGTAGACAACAAAGAAACACAGAGATAAGGTAAAATTTACAATTGGTTTGTTGAAAAGATTACTAGAACAAAAATCAAACAATATGTATATAATCACTGGATTATATATGTTTCCAGTGAGCCGTTGTAAAAAATTAGCATGTTTAGTCCATTTTTATATAACAGCCATTTTACAATAGACTAACATTTTAAAACCTCTGTACCTACAAGGTCAGTTCATTATGATACTGGATCTACAATAATCATAGATACAACTGCTCTGTTAACTATTGATTTCTCTGAAAGGGGAAGCATGTTTATCACAGTTTTAGAGAATGATACTTTTTCTTCACACATTTTCCCCAAAAGTAAAAGTATGGATGCAGTTCTGTTTTTGACATTAACAGAGTGTTGTTTTGTTTTGTTGAGTTCATGAACAAATTAAGTTAATTTAATGCAAAACTTTACTTTTATTGCAGAGGACAAATTCAGACAAAATTACACTTAAATCAGAACTTAACCTGACTTTGGAAACAACTGTCTTCTTGTAGATCAGTGAAAGATGACGGATTGTTTTCAAAATGTGAAACATTAACGCAGTAGAAAACAACAACCTACATGTTTCAAAATCGAATGTGTGTAAGAAAAAAATAATTTAGCGTTTAAGAGAGAGAAGCAAAAAAAACCATGAAAAATATATAATGTCTCATTCACATATAAACAAAAGATACAAATCATTCACTAAACATATATTTGCAACATCATAAGGGGGCAAACTGATTACTTGGCTCTGTTGATTCTACAAACTGTCTATAAGACAAGAAGAAATTAGAAGAAACAACATCAGTGACAACTTAAAGGAGCAGTATTGTGTATTTTCCAGGGACATAGTGCCAATTTATAACACAGTCAAATAACTGTGTAATCTTTAGTTGTTAAAATGCTATAAATATAAATATGACTTAAAAGAAATTTGATTTTGCAATTTAACACCTTGAAATTGGGCCTCTGTTTCTTTAGAAACTGCTGCTATTTCTGAAACTCCACCTTTAGGAAGAGATCACAACATGGCTCCTCTGTTAACCATTTAACAATGTTTTTACCCGTGTTTTTAACAGTGTTTTACTGAGAAGCAATTTGTATAATGAGCTCAGCTGATACTCATTATTAGGTGTTTGCTAATTACTACTAGCTAGTCTGAAGGAGCTGAGTGGGGGCTGAGGAGGAAGGGCTTCTCTGTGAGGTATAAGCTTGGAAACTTGACGGCGTTTCTCGATCCAACCAGGCGTGTTGCAGAGCTGAGTGGTTGCCATAGAGATGAAAGGATTCTCAAAATGAAGAAAGAATCAAGGCGACACTACAGGCATGTTTTGATGAAGGAATGACATTAAAATATGATGTAAGGTTCAGAAACGACCATTTTACATAATGCTGTCCCTTTAAATTTTTGTTTTGTTAAATTGTCACATTTTTCAATAGATTTGTTCTCAGGTAATTGCGAGCAAATTAAATTTGATCTTAGTTAATTTGATAGATCCATTCTATGGCGAACCATAATTTAGTTATTTCTGTCAAACAAGTAGGCAAACATGGTGGCTAGCCAATCTTTTGACTTTTTTAATGCATTTCCACCAGAGTAAGAAGGCTAACCCTAAAAGAAAGAGTAAACCTAAGAGAAGGAATTCATTCGGAATGACCGTCAGGTCAATAATGACAATCAAGATAATTGAAAGTACAAAAAGTAACAAAGCTAACAAAGAAAAATACAAACTATTGTGATTTTTATCACAGTCTGAAGTCATTTTCCCCGTATCGGCGTTTTCACTCTTGTCATCATCTCTCAGTTTTTTCTGGTCTTCGTCTCCCTCTGTTCCTTCATCTTCCTCTTCAATATAAATTATTGTAAAGTGTGTTTCCATCTCACTTTTCTTTCTGTAAAACAGAAGATGGGCACTTCGGGATCTGGTGCACAAAGAACATAAATTTCAGTTATGATAGACAGTAAATATAAACAGAAGAACAAAATGAAGGAAGAAAAAGTTACTTACCTCTCAAACTTTTTCTGGAACGTCTGGTTATCAACCTGTTATTAAAAGGAACAATATCAAACTTGCACTGTGCTACAACAAGGTGAAGTATTGATTGTCAAAGTGAAAAACATCCACAGTTGTAGGATAATTATCTCACCAGTGTCACAGAGGAGTCATTGAATTCATACCAGCTTTCTTCATCCTCAGGCTTGATTGTTGCTGTGTAATGCCCACCTCTAAGAGTCCCAAAGTGCTCCACCAAGCCATACAGTTCATATGTCTGGTTCTGATCAATAAAACACACACATTAATCTGGAAACTGAAAAGAAAATGAGGAACAATCACAATAATCTGAAATATACCTCAGGTAAGTTGATGGTGTGACAAACATCCACAGCACGGCTGTCTTTACTGTATGACATGCTGTGGTAGTTGTATTCAAACCTCTTCAGCAGCAAAATCAAAATCTCTGGATGATGCTTTAGTTTATATTTCTACATGAAACACAGAGTTATTAATACAGTTAAAATCTGATATTTATATTAACTGTATATAAAGACACACAACGTTGTTTACTGCCTGATATTACATCAAACTAAGACTTTTCTGTTCCCAGTCTGCAGGGATCACCAATATTTATTGACTTATTTTTATTTTTGGGGCTGCATCATATTGTGGGAGGAACTGTTGCACTTTACAAAACTGATGGCATCATGAGGAGAGAACATACAATGGAAATATTTAAGCAACACATTTTTATATTGCTTAAAAATGTATATATGTTGTTTAAGAAATCAACGTGGTAGTTATAGCGTTAGCACAGGTTGGTCTTCCAAAATGGACAATGGCCCTAATTATACTGCCCAATTAATTAGGGATAACAAAGTCAGTATTTTTGGGAGGCCATCACAAACCCTTGAGCAAGGCAGCCTGCTAAAAAACTGATTTAAAAGAACAGTTCTGTCAGGAGGAATGGGTAAAAAATGTAGTAAATTATCATGAAAAACTTGTGACCATTTGACCCAGGTCATGATATTTTGAAGGGAATGCTGCCAAACTCTAATAAAAGTTATATAAACTTCAGAATTTGACAAATATTTTAGCTTTCATTATTTGGGTGTTTAGCTAATCAGTGCATTCTTAACGTATTTCAAAATACTGTCAAAATATCTGTTTTGTTTTTGTGTTGTAAAATCACATACTTAAACAAAACAGGTTTAATTTTACTTACAACAGTAGTGTCACATTTGTCTTCACAATTATCACAGTACATCTGGTCTTCTCCATAAAACCCTACTTCCTTTAAATACTCCTGAATCGCTTCCTCCTGAAAACACACTTTCTGTTACTGCAGAGACCTTCACCAGGTACTTTCCAGCATTTTGCCAACACAGTTTCTACTAAGTAATAATCAGAAATCATTGACTATTCCAGATGACTTTTATGAGCAGAGTTTTGTCTGGCTCATAAAATGGTTTCCATTATGCAGGTTGTTTCTTACCACATTGTAGTTTCCATTTTTAGAATCCATCAGTGGAAGAGAAAGAAACAAAAATGGCACAAAGTCGTCAGTGTGTGAGTCACATTGATCACAAACAGTCCTGTGAATCACCTCTCCTTTGAATATCTGAAAATACAATTTGATTTAAAATCTGAGAGATTTTATTTTTCATTCACAATCTGTAGTTCCCTCTCCATACCGATCCCAAAGTGATTTCATGAATAATTTACCTGTGACACTTCATCACTGACCAGAGATAAAATCTTCTCCAGGTACTGACCAGCATCCTGCTGTTCATGCACTGGGAGA
Source organism: Alfaro cultratus (assembly GCA_903066825.1). Classification (NCBI taxonomy): domain Eukaryota; kingdom Metazoa; phylum Chordata; class Actinopteri; order Cyprinodontiformes; family Poeciliidae; genus Alfaro; species Alfaro cultratus. Next base: position 7,096 of record CAEFZX010007080.1, read on the forward strand.
ATGAAGGAAGAATGAAACATAAAATAATGTATTTTTATGTTTACTTTTAATGCTTACGCTCATATTTCATGTTTATCCATGTTTCTTCTAAAGCTTGTCAAGATTTATGTTGAAGCTCATGCATTCACACATTTCCATTCTGAAGAAGAGTGTCCTCCTTTATTCAGAAACAAGCTAACAGCTGATAAATGTATCTGATTACATACCTTTTTCGATTCTCAGTGCCTTTGTAACTTCTGTGGTTTCTGATGTTTTTTCTTTTAAACTCTCAAACAAAGTATGGAGTCGAACATTGATGTTGTCTTCATGGTGTTTTGAACAACTGTTTATAGGATATTGTCAGAGATACAGAATATATATTAAATAAAAGTAAAACAACAAATATTCTCCCTACACAAAACATGCTTTATGATTTAATCACTAACCTTTCTACAGCCTCTCTGAACTCTCTGCTCATGAACAGAACCTGCAGAATGCTGTTCAGATAACATGTTGCTCCTTGGTTTCTCAACCCATGGTATTTACTGTCTATGTGACAATTTGTTATGGAGCGATGCACAACATTAATAAAAGACATTCAAACAAATAATCATTAGCAGCTCAGCATGGAGTCCTTACCTTCCTTCATACTGAATCACTGACGACTCCACTGATACGGCTTTTCTTCACAGCGCCGTCGCAGAAACGAATTCTGCTGCTGAGCCACCGTGGAAATAAACAGACAGTAAAAGACACTCCCATGACCGCAGAGAGAGGGAGTCAGAAACCGCTTTCTCTTTCACTTAGCAACTAGAGCATTTCATCAAGCTGACTAACACTGACAAAGTCGTGAATGTTCACAGATATAAATACTGTATCAATTCTATTAAATCAGCTCTGACAGCTGCAAGTTTTGGAGATGCTACTTCTTCAGAACAATTAGTGAACAGACAGATTTTTTTTTTTTATCAAGAAATTGTAAAAAGCAAATCCGTGAAAATAATACTGGGATCCACTGTTAACAAAACTGGGATAAACATTTGCTGTCTTTTTCTATTAAAATATTATATCAAATAAATTAAATTGAATTAGAATGTAAATAAACGTACCTGCAAAATCTCAAACTAAAATGCACTTTAAAAACAGGAATTACAGAGATTGATGGCAAATATCATCATGACTAAAATAGATCGACATCCTAACACTGAGGCCAACAGGAAAATATGTAACCAAAAAAAAAAAAAATTCCTGTTGCTTTCTCATAACAGGAAGAAATGCCAAATGGCAAACTCGGGGGAATTTTGGTGTCACTGGTAAAAATGACATTGGCTTCATGTTTCCAACAAACAAAGAAAATGAAACAAAAACTGAGTGAGGATCTGGAAAGCACCTAATAAATATTTGGCTCATGATTTTTATATTCTATCAGCTTCCTACTAAAGAAATATTATTCTAACTGGGAGGTTTAGTACAAGTCTTAGGAGAGTTTGTTGCTAATGTCTACAACTTGGCATATGGGACAGAGGCCACTTATTTACAACTTTCTTACATCAGCTCAAATCAAATCAAAAATATTTTATTTATCCCAAAAGGTAATTAAACGTTGTTGTTATTCATTTTAACTCAAAGTTCTTTACAGAGTTGTTGTAGATGGTGAGAGTTTAATTTAACGATCATTTAACATACAAACCAATTCAATAAATTAGAATACTACAGAAAAGTCTGTTTGCTTCGGGAATGTTATCACAGATTAGATAAAGTAATGACAGAAGTCTGTTTGACAGTCATTATTTCTGTTATGTAATTTTCCACTTAAAACAATAAATCCATGACATTTAAAATCAGAATATTACATCAGACCATTAAGGATTGTTATTTGCAAAAAGTACTTTTAATCCAACAAAATATGCCTCATCTGAAAGCATATTCTAGTTTATTGATTATGACTGTAAATAATAGAAGAACTAATCAATAACATGGCAGCAACTCAATGCATCAGTCATCTGGGTGCAGCGAAGATGAACTGATGAGGCTCAAAGTCAGCATCATAATGAGGAAGAGTTTATCTAAGAGATCTTGGACATGGCTGGAATGAGTTCTACAGAAACTACTGCAGTTGTCACGCACACTTTCCTCTCTGTTTAGAGAGAATGGTCCAAAATAAAGGAAAACAGAGGTTGTGTGGATAAAATGACACACTGTTAGAAGAAAATGCACTCGCTGGAGTTAGATTGAGTAAAGTAAAGGCAACTGCATCTCTTAGCAAATTTCTGCAGAAAACTATTTCTGAATGCGCGGTAGATGTTGAACCTTGAACGAGGTGGGCTACAGCAGCAGAAGACCACACTGGGATTAGCTATGAGGCTGTGCACAGGTTCTCCAAAATCAGACATTGACAGATTTGAACAATCTTTCACAAAACTAAAAATAATCTCACAGGGCATCTTAAAGTACAAAGTTTATTGTACTTTAACAGTTTCCACAATTAAAGTTTGAATATGGTACAACATGAATGCTCACCAAACCTAAGACAGTTGAGACAGACAGACAGTTTGGTGCTGTTATTTCAATATGGAGCAGCACCATTCGGTGATGTGGCTGCTTCTGGGACCTTTTTGTCTGGTTTAGCATAAATGATTTTAAACAAGTTTCTTAAAATAAAATGTGACTGAGGGCGTTGTGGTGGTGCAGGGGTTAAGCAAAACCCACATATGGAGGCCTTAGTCCTCGACGCGACCGTTGCAGGTTTGATTCCCGGTCTGGTGATCTTTGCCGCATGTCTTCACCTTCTCTCATTACCCACTTTCCTGTCAATTCACTGTTAAATAAAGGCCACTAGAGCCAAAAAAAAAACTCCTAAAAAATAAAATGTGACTGTCAACCTTGGAAAAAATCTTCTATAATCACTTGCAATTAAATAAGATAGGATTAATTTGTGTCTAAGGACAATTATTTTTGAGAACACAGTTACTGTCACAATTTATCAGACTGATAGGTTGCTTTGATAGCGGCATTCAGGTGTTTTAAGTTGTTGGGTCTGGTGACGTAATTTCTTGACTACCATAAATTTTCTATCAGGTTCAGGTCAGAACATAGATACTATTGTAATTAAAGCCAATGGGTGTTATTTTAACAGTGAGGGCAGATGCCAAGTCCTTTTGGGAAATTAAATAATCAACATTTCCTTGAAGCTCATCAGCCGAGAGTCCTGGCAGAGAACTGCACTGAATTTGAACTAGAGAACAAACACTAGCAGATAGATCGCTGTGGAAACTTCCCTCTTGGCATCAACAAACGTGGCCTCTTCAGTGTGCCTCTTTACTGTGGAACTCTGTTTTCTAAATGAAATCCTCTTTCATGTGAAAAGAGAACATTAGATCGCTTAGTAACATTATGTACATTTCAAAAGTTTAAAGAAACTTCATTTAATCAAATCTGCATTTTAAATCTTCACTTTGTATTTTTCAAACTGACTAATATTTATTTTTGTGTGGATTATAAATGAATGCAAAATTTCAAGTTTCACGGCTCACTCTTTATATAACCAGAACAACAGCAGCATTTTAATTTTATCAACAACGTCTGATATTCAGGTTGAACTGAATTACATAAAAAATTAGATCAAACTGACAAAGGTTACATTATGGAGAGTGTTGTGAGGAAAAAAACTATTACGAAGCACTGTCAGGTGAAATTCCTCAATCAGGTTTAATCATGTATTGTGCACAATACAGAGAGCTTGTCGGACAATCAAGAATGAAGAAATTCTGGGTGAAAAGCTCTGCCAGGCAGAGACAACACATGAGTTTTATAAGGAATCCAAACCATGGAAGAGTCTGGTTCCCTTACAGCTGCAGCAAACCAACTCCCAAACTTGTGTGTGTAGCCCAAACAGGTTCTTTTGGTGAGAGCTCATGAGTCTTTAATACAACATGATCAGCAGATGTTAACTTGTAGTAATTTTCCACCACAGAGAGCAAAAGAAATCTTCTAATATTACAGAATTGCATGATGTAAATACCATAAAAGAAGCATCAAACAACACAAGATAGCGACATATTGTGAAAATCCTTTACACATCAATAGGTGTTCAAGGGAAACTGAAAGTCTCATTACTTTAATAATGATCACGAAAAGATTTATCTGGAAGCTAGTTTCTAATGAGTAGAGCACAAATATTATTGAAATTGTCATAATTGCTGTTTGTTGATTTGAAATTTCATTACTGAGTGGCAAAGAAGAAGCAGGTAATCAAAGAACAGTGGTAGTTTACGTAATTCACATCATTTCCTCTGCCACACAGGTATAGATGTCTGTCTGGGAACAATGTCAGTGGAGCATACGCCGTAAACATTGTTGCTTCCTGTGGTCCTGCATTCACTAGTTGTCTTTAGGCAGCCAAAACAGAATAATGTCTTACATCTGGGACATGTAATGTTTTTGCATCCTTTCCCAGTGTGCTGCAGCAGTGAGCCGCAGGTGGGACAGGCACGGACTGATGGACAACCTTTGACTCCCTTCACAGTGTTAATTTGGACTTCTGGACACTCTCTCAGCGTCTTCAGGGCAGAATTGTGGCAGTCGTCGTTTTCACAGCGGTCGGATCGAGGCTGTGGACCTTTCCACTCCCTCAGACACTGCCAGCAGAACCCAAAGCTGCGTCCGGTCTT
>CAEFZX010007081.1:0-30946 GCA_903066825.1 Alfaro cultratus
GCATTTAATTTGTGCGCGTGTCTTTTTTTTGTTTGCATGTTTTCTCTTTTGCTGCGCATTTGCACCTGTCGGCCACCGTATTAAAGTGATCTAAAGGCTTCACCTGATTCTTCTGCTCTTGCTTCTGGTGAGTGAGTGACTCCTCCCTCTCCTTCTCCACTCGCAGCTGCCTGGCCTGCTCCAACATTCGCTGATGGTTGGACACCGACTCCACCTAGTGGGAGCAGCAAGGTATCGAGGCGACAATTGCGACGATGTTCATGACACAAATTGGCACCTCTGTCAGAGTCAGGTTTCCCCTTCTGGCAGAGTTCATGAGTGAGACCCGTTAACTCAACACCTCGTTACTTCTCAGTCTTGTTGAAGCAGCTGAGCAGCTTGCCAGAAGCCTCTTGAGTCTAATATGGAAGCTGATAATGTACTATGTCTGAGGTGATGTTTTCATTCGGTGATTAATCTAAAGCCTTCCAGACTTTACTAAAGCAAACAGTCTGCCTTACCCTCCTCTTCAGCCTCTCCACACGTTTAAGGAGCTGATCTTTTTCTTCCTCCATGGCATTAATATCCTGTTGTAGCAGAAAAAAAAATAATGTCAATGACTCTACTGAAGCAAGCATGAGGTGAATTAATGTCACTGATTCACAGTCTGTTTAAAAGTATGGACACAAGTTGAACTTTTTCATATTTTATGTAACAACAGCAAACTTCTATGCGGTAAAATGTTGCTTTACGAAATACTGACTTTGTGGCACTAAACGCAAATTCAAGCCACACTTTTTAGATTTTTATCTCCAAAGCATTTAAAAACAGTGACCTTTTCCCTTCTATTTCATAATTATGTAGGGCTAAAACGATTAATCAGATTCATCTTGATGAATTGATGATTGAAATAATTGTCAACCAATTTAGTAATATATTTATTGTTACCTGGGGTATACAAACTAAAAAACAAAAAAGCCATTTCCTTGAAGAACAACATACTCAGAGCAGTAACCAAGCCAAAACTGTACAAATATTTGAATTTAAGACAAAAGAAGCTTCATCTATAAACATATTCAACCCCAAACTCCTCAAGTGGCACAGATTTAGATTCACCTGGTTAAAAAAAAAGAAGCTTCTTTTAGTACCTTTTGCAATCCAGTGGTTAAACAATGAATTCAAAAATGAATCAACAGCTAGCCCTGCGCTGTACTGATTCTAAGTCAAGCAGAAACGGCTGAGTTCTCAAATGAAGTATTTTTTTCCTGCTCCAGATGCATCCTTCACTACAAATGATCAAATGTTCACTAGAGGATTGCTGCGTCGTTACATTTTAGTCTGTAAAATGTTATGTTGTAAAAAAAAAAAAAAGAATTTCATTAATTCTTCAGAAATTCATCTTTTGATTCATTTCTAATAATGCATAAAAAAATACATTAAAAAATCTGCATAACGTGCCATTTTTCTCCGCTTAATTGATGAATCGTCAGAATAATCAACAGAGTAATTGATTACTAAAATAATTGTTAGTTGCAACCTTACATTTATATGCACTACTTTTTAGTTGGAAAATCACATGAGATCCCAACAAAATACATTGACGATTGGGATTGTCGTGCGTCAAAGTTCAACTGGTGTTAATACTTTACATTTAGCAGATTTTAAAAAAAAACCTCTTGTTTTCTTTAACAATTTGTTTTACACAGCACAGCTTAACATCAAGCGCTATTAAGAAGCTGTCAACATGATCTTTTTTTTACCCTTCTGATTTCCGCCGTGGAGAAGCCTGAACTCCTCAGATGCTCACACTCCTTATGGTACGTCTTAAATCCTTCCACCAGCTCTTCATACTGTGAACACAGACGGTTTGCTTTAGAACCTTTTGCGCCTCCAAACACAAAAAAAGACATGGTGACTGCTACAGAGCTTCACAACACACCTGATGGTAGGTGTCGTTGATGATATCATCCTGCAAAAACTCAGCGGGCACCTCCAGCTTCACCAGAAAACGGGCCAGGTAAGCCCTCTTCTTTAGCTCAGGGACTTTCTGCAGTAACCAGTGGAGGATTGGATGAACCACAGGTTTGCTGCCAGTCACCAGACCCTGTCTGAAGCTGCTTCTGTAAAAGGAATGGAAAAGCATAGATAAAACATGAAATAATAAAAACTATGGCCCGAATTCTATCTATTGTAAAGATGCAATTACAAATGTGCTCAATATACAGTATACGAGTGTGTGACATGGATTATGAACAACTACAGGGGACAAATTGCAAAAGGCAGACATGACAAAATAAGATTCTTATTATATCACATGCAAGGATATGAAAATGCAGAATATGGGTTTGGCTTTAATTGACGAAAAAAAAAAAAATAGACAAATAAGCACATAAACAACACCTAGTTCCCAATTTTATGGATTATTGACTTATTTGGGCAATAACAAAATTCTTTAATGTATAATCATTACAGCAATCAGACCTGTTGACAGACTGTGATAAACAATAGTTATTCTAACTTGTTAGAATAATTGTTGGAAAACTTTTTCTTTAGTTTTAGTTCAGTTTTCAGAAGGGCTGAGCAATAAATCAATAACAGTTTACATCATAATGTGATCAACAGAATTTTCCATATACTATATATAGAATATTCACTGAACTCTGATCCAGAACTGCACTGCATTCTGGGGGATGCAGGCAGAGGAAAGGTTTTAGCTGCACAACTTCTCAGAGCGAGCTAAGCAACCTTACATTCTCTCACTCCTTGGTTAGAGAGTGAGAGAACTGTGCAGGTAACTTGCGCAGCAGCAGTTTCATGTTGCCTCATAACTGCTTCAGAATAAATGATGTGGAGTAAAAACTGTGGATAAAACAGGAAAGTTCACACCACAAATTTGGCAGTATTTCAGATATTAACACACACAAAAAAATAATAGTCTACTGATATGAAATGCTTATATTGTGGTTTGTTTTGGAGCCATATTGTCGAGCCATAGATTTTTTTTATAGTACTATTAAAATTTTAAGATAACACCAAATGAAAAAACATAAAAGTGCCTTGCAAAAGGATTCACATCCTTGAACAAACATCTAGGTATTTTCTTGGGGTTTTTACATGGTAGACCAATAGAAAATAGTGCTTCATTGGAAGGTGGAAGGAAAATGATACAAGATTTTAATAAAAAATGTGTTGTGTTTTTTATTCAGTCCACTGTGTTAGGACTTTGTAGGACTACCTTTTTCTGCATTCGCCTAAACATTTTCCCCAGTCTCATGTCTGCGTAAAAGAAAGTCTTTGCACAAATTGAAACTGAAAATGTTGGGCATCTTAACTCAAGTGAGTGTAGTGAGTGTAGACTTTAACAATTTGATTTCATTTATTTAGAGCTATATCAGAGTAAAGCTATTACTAATATATGCCATAGTTTCCAGATGTTTTTTTTTTTTTGTAAATAAATAAATAAATCTTATCTAAGAACCAAATATTCTTTTATTTACACTTCACAAACTACAAGTTGAAACTTGATTAAAAAAAAAGTGTTGAGAAGTTCTAGAGGTCTGACTAATTTTCCAAGGTGCAAATAATGATTGACGTGGATGTATTTGATGGATATATGTAACAACACTCACACGTCAGAGAGGTTCCCAGGAGGTTTGTACTTCAGCATCCCCAGCAGTGACGACATCCTCTTCACCATCTGTTCAGGCATTTCTTCTCGGATATCCATGGCTTGCTACATGAATAATAAGACCAATCGAATTAAACGATTCATTCACAAACGGACACAAACATTATACCGTCCATTTACCTTTGGGTCTATTTCAGCCAGAACATCGTTTAAAATCTGTAGCAGCTGCATAGGCTCCAGAGAATCAAACGTGATGAGGTTAAAGTTTTTCCTGAATGGCTCCATGTTCAGCTGTTGAACGATGAATTTCAGTTGTTCGCTCATAGTTGGAGTTTCGATGTGTGATTCCTTAGTTAGACGAGCTCTTCGTGTTGTGGATTAGCGAGCTAACCAGCTAACGCTAACGTAAATAAAGCCCCACTGTCGATAACAAAGTTAGCCTAGCTGGCCTGACCGACACAAAAGATTATTTAAAGGGTTTCTGGTGACGTCGGCACCGACTAACAAATCAGATTTTTTAGGTCCTTTTCACGCGTTACAGAATTGCTAAGGCAATAAAAAAAGAGAAGAAACTGTTGTCATGCGCTCCATGGATACCGTACAGGCGTCATGACTTGGTTGCTAACAGGAAGTGCCATATTGGTTAGTTCAATAAAATTGGGTTTTCTATTATCTCTTTGACTTAATACCATTAGCAAAATGTATTTTTAAAGAACTTATTATTATTATTATTATTATTATTATTATTATTATTATTATTATTATTATTATTATTATTATTATTATTATTATTTACTTATTTACAAAATATTTAGCAAGGCACCGAAATGTAATATTTCGAAAGTATTTTAGTGTTGAAATTTTACACTAAACGTCAATATGACCCTGAAGTTAACATTGAAGTCGTAGCTACGTTTACATCTCACTATGTTTGACCTTCTTCAAACTTGAGCTATTAATTCACACTAAACCCGCTAAGTGTTTACCTGAACGTGGTTTGTAATTTCGGAAGCAAAGTTTGTACTTATTTATACATTTATCAAACTCCCGTTCATTTCTTTTATGACTTTTAGTTTTGTTGTGCCACCCCAAGAGAAAAAGAATCCCCCATTTGTCCACCCCATTGATAACTTTCTGGAGCTCAACTGACTACACCAAATGAAAGGTTTTTCAGATTCACTCAGCAATAAAATATCCCTTTATTCGAGTGCCAAATTGGATTCCTCTAACCGTACAGCAATTTAAGCGTCGTTTAACTTAATACATAAACGTGAGCACAAACCATTTCGAGCGTGAAAACTGAAAAGTTGGGATTGCATTTGAACGCAGCAGCTGACTCCGACTGAACCGTAAGGTGGCGATGTGTTCATGATACAGCCACAGATGAAAACTGTAGCGGGGATTAAGCGGAGTTTTCAGAGCACACAGCTGAAAGCGCACGGCTGCTGTGACTAAACTCACATGTCTGGAGCTACTGGAACAGAGGAAAACATTAGAACGACCCAGAGACATATTTAGTTTGAGGAACATGAAAGGTTCGTTTTTCTTTTTCTTTCTCTACCCACCTGACCTGGACTGTGGCCATTCGAAGCCACTTTTCACTTTAAGTGTTTCTCCTGTTTAACGCAAGCTGAGTAAAATTTACTATTTTAACTTGACTTGACTTGTTCCGAAGGTGTTTTTCCCCCTTGGCTCAAACTGTTCACAGTTAGAAAACAGCCCATGGCGATTAAAGCTCGTCTTTTAGGTATTTGAGGCATAAATCTGAACTGCATCCAGTGGCCCCTCCTCTTTGAGTTGCTACCAAACAGCAGAGAGCTGCGAGTCAGTCTGACACCAGACCCAGAGGCAGACAGAAGATCTCCAGAGACCGCACTGCCTCCTCTCGGGATCCAGCTGGAAAACTCACATGTGTTGGACTTGGCGGTAATAAGATCGCCCTCGTGATTTCTGCATGACTTTATCTTTGTCTTTAACGTGCTGCTAAACTATGGAAGCTGTGAGTTGTAAACACTCTGGCCCAGTAGTAGCTGTATCTCTCTGTTATTGGTAGATTGAGGCGTTTATATACGAGTCTTCACAATGGTGGAACCGTTGGGGTTTGTGGAGGCATGGAGAGCCCAGTTCCCTGAGTCTGATCCGCCTAAAATGGACCTTGGCTCGATGGGGCATATTGAACAGGAGCTGGACAAATGCAAGTCCTCCATCCGTCACTTGGAGAAAGAAGTCAACAAGGAGCGTTTTCGGATGATCTACCTTCAGACTCTTCTGGCTAAAGAGAGGAAATCCTACGATGGACAGAGATGGGGGTTTAAAAAGATGCCATCACTGAATGACAGAGATCTGCCCAGCGGTGGGTCAGAAAACAGGAGGTCCTACACTGAAGAGGCGCCGACAGATGAGCAGAAGCAGAGAGGCTCCTGCAAGACTCAGAGGAACACAGGACATCCAGAGGAGGTGGTGGATGGTTTGTGTCTGGCGAAACAGAAAGAAAGGATGTCACCCGTTCGTCATGACTCCGAGTCCTCTGACTTCCCAGTTGGCACGGGGTCTGTGGCGGCCCTGAGATCCAACTTTGAGCGAATCAGGAGAGCCAACTCTCACACAGCCGGAGACAGCAGAGGGTTGTCGGTGATGGGGAGCCAGGAGAAGCCCTTCTACGTGAACATGGAGTACCATCACGAGCTAGGCCTGGTCAGAGTGAACGACAAGGAGGTCTCGGATACGATCAGCACCCTGGGCAGCCAGGCCATGCAGATGGAGCGGAAGAGGTGCCTGCATTCCCTGCCAGGGAACCTGTCTGCTGCTGTGGGGGACCTTGCCAAGCCTGTTCAGAGAGGCAGGTCCACTGAAGGGAGCTACAGCTTCAATGGGTCGCCCGATGACCCGGAAGTCAGTCCACACTTCCTGAAAGGCGGTGCGATCAGGTCCGGCGAGGGGAAGCCGGACAGACAGCCGGTGGAGTGCCAGCCTTACACCAGCGTGTACGTCGGAGGAATTATGGGTGAAGGGGACACTCGGGTGATCCACATCAGGGACCGCAGCATGGATGAGGATCCTCACCTCACCTGGCCAAGGCGCTCCTACTCTCCCGGGAGCTTCGACGATGTCGGGGGTGGCTACACACCGGACTGCAGCTCCAATGAGAACCTGACCTCCAGTGAGGAGGACTTCTCCTCCGGCCAGTCCAGCCAAGTGTCTCCCAGCCCGACCACCTACCCTATGTTCAGGGAGAAGAGCCGCTCTCCCTCCCAACACTCCCAGCTGTCCATCGACAGTGGCAGCCCGCCCACCCCTCTGTCCCAGAAATGTCTGAAGCAGCAGGGCGTCCCCTCCATCGTCGGTGTCCGTAAGAGGGGCCACATTTGGCCCAGTGATGGGGACTCCACCACATCCAGCAGGACCTCCCATGACAACAGTGTTCAAGGAGATCTGGGTAGGTCGCTGCAGAACACACACATTCTCTGACTCTTTTAGTTCTCAGAAGTTAAAACACAAAAGTAGAAATGCATCAATCAGGCCTCAGCTGCCCAATATCAATTCTGGTATTCCTCATAGTCTGGCCTGCTGCTGATGATTTTGATTGAATTATTACATAGGGGTGCACCGATAAATCTGCCCTGATTTCTTTAATGTTGTGACATCAGTGATCAGCCGATACTTGTGTGTGAAGCCACTTTTCCACCAATCTTACCTACCTTTGAAAAGGTCTAAAAATCAGCCAATGTTCTCTTTTGCTCTGCCTTGAGAGAAGGTTTGACTGACAGACATGCCCACCAGCTCATGTCTCCATGTTTGTGGTTAACAATAGCCACCCCAAATTCTGCCAAGTCAGCAACTTTCTTGCTATATTTAGCAACATTCAGACAAAAAAAATAAAAAATCTGTATCGGACAAAATCGGATTTGGCAGGTGAGGCTTGGTAAAGATTGGTAATCGGTGCCCCAAATATGATGGGAACTCTTGCCTGAATATGTTGGGCGGAGGAAAATCTTTCCATATTTGACCTACTGATCACTAATCAGATCCAATCAGTGGGTCCCTTATCTCTGGGTGTATCTCGACAGTGGGTCTATTAGCAGAAGATGATAATGCAGCAGAAGTGACTTTAGGTTCTTGTGACTCTTCAGTTAATCAGAGACTTGAACCAAACTTTTTTATTGGTCAAATACTGAAAACTCCAAATTTCTCTTCCCTGGTCATGAACTGTATCAAAAACAAGAACTTCCTTCATGTTTTCTTTAGAACTACATCAACCAATAGAGCTTCTCTGATGCCCTATGCTTTTGAGGTAGCATAGGGCATCAGAGAAGGTTAGATTTTTGAAACATAAATGGATATAATCTTGTGGTTCTTTTCTTTTCTTTTGGAGTCGGAGCGACTTCCTCCATCACTGAGGTCACTGGTAACATCTTTATTAAAGAGACTCTTTAATCACTAAAATTAAACACAGCAGCGTGTGACAGAGAGTGAGTCACTGTTGCGTAAAATGCACCTGCAATCTCTTTAATGTTGCCCTCGTTTTTTGGGCCCCGACGTGTTTAAATCCGTCCTAAAGTGTTTTCCTCTGGAGTTGGGATTAATATGCATTGACACAGTTTCTGAACAAACTTGAGGTTTTCAGATTGGGTTCACCAAATGGGAGGGGGATGTGTTTTACTCAATCATATGTGGCCTACTAAAAAAGAAAAAAAAAAAAAAAAGAAAAAAAAAAAGGAGGACATGTCTGCTTAAAATTCATTTTACTTATTTTTTTTTTTAATGGGAGTTTTATTTTCTCCTTCTAGCGTCTGTATTAACTCTTTCCTGGGAGGTCTTATCGTCGCCTATAAAAAGACCTTGGCTAGACGAGAAACGTGCTTTTGCATCCGTTGAAATCTCACTTTTTCACCCCCTTTTCTGCCCTTTTGCCTTCTGAGTGCCGCCTTACATTCAAGGGGACGCAGTGAGGCGGTGGGCGCCCCGGGCCTTCGCGGTCGCCCGGCCTGTCCACCCGGAGAGTTTTCGTGTCAGCTCACATCGGCGTTGTTGTCCTCGCCACAGAGTAATTAACTTAAAGGGGTTTGTCTAGCGTGATAAATTTAGGGAGGCCTTTTGTTAAAGGGGATGGGTGGAAAAGAGCCCAGACATGTCGGGGCTTTAAAAAAAAAAGAGGATGGCTAAGCTCTAAGTGTGTCACGTGGTCTCTAATCAAAACGCCAGCCATCAGCGCTTCCTGGTGAGATGTGTGAACACAATAGAGGAATAAGTCATTAAGCGCCGGTATTGGCACAGTAACAATATAACCATGTTAATTGTGATAAGGAAAGTGGCTTTTTAGTCCTGATGGAAGGTTTCCCTCATTTGAGAAAGTTTGTTTAAGCCAGACATTTAGCTGAAGTCCATCACACTCACTTAGTCAGGTTTTCTGGTTGTTTTGCTCTCTACGTACGAATCCATCAAGCCAAAAGCCATGCTCCAAATGCTCAGGACTTAGTTTTTTTTCCTGCTATTAGAAAGAAAACACCTCTGGTTAGCATCTTTAAGGTGAGAGTTTCACACGGATGTGTTGTCACTGGCTGAAGCCACCCACTGCCCACTGTGGGTGTGATCTGGGCACTGCCTCACTTATATTAGATGACGGAAATGGGTAAGTGACTGTTTCACTGTGAAAGCGATCCACTGAGGATTGGGTTAAACAGATGAGCAGGATAGCGGTTATTTTATTTTTTTTTTGGTCAGCCTAAAGCTTCTTGACTCAGAACATGTGACCAACAGGGTAGATATTCAGTGACATAATCAGCATTATGTGTAAACTAGCGTGATGCTTGCATGACTGATGAGATCGTTTATCAGACATTTCATTTCAAATACCGTAGAAGGAGGAGGAAAGTTTGCATAAAATTAACTTGATTGGTCTACAAAGCAAACTTCTCTCTGTTGTCGTAGCGATGAGGAGTGTGAAATACATCTGGCATTGAGTGGCTGTGATAGTTTTCTTTTGTCTACCATTTCTACGGTCAGCAGTGGGACTGAACGCTCACAGCTGTTATAGCAGGCAGCAGCTCATCCTGTCACCAGTCAGTCGACCTTCCCTGTGTAAAAAAAAAAAAAAATTCTCTGCTTCCACACTTTCTGCGATGTCGTTCTCTTCCAATCACACACACTGAGTCGCCCTGTCTCGGAGCCCGGGGTTGCAGCTTTTGTTCCGGGTTTGTGACATAATGGCACAGCTGTCTCATGTGGACCTTGCTCTGTGGATTACCAGAAGTCTGGATTTACTTTGTGATTTTGTAACGACATTAGGGTGCACACTGCTGGATTAGGATTCGGGCTGGAGGTTAGGTTTTTTTTTTTGTTTGTTTTTTTTTGGGAGAAACTGCTCTTTGTTTGTGGCTTTGTAAGCAGCATTTGGAATAGTTGATTTTATCGTTAAATGATGCAAAATAAACTCTCAATGCTGTAAGCATGCTTTTAAGCCTCATATATTGGACTGTTGCAAACAGTGAAATGAGCTGTGAATATCCTGTCACAATAACACATTTTGCTGCACAATCAAATGTCGTAGGAATTGTAGCGATAAATGAAAATAGTCATTCTCAACTAATAGAACAATAAAAATGGCGTAGTAATAATGCGAGTACACCCACTGAGAGATCAAACAAATTTTAATTTCTAAAGAACATGTAACACTGAAACCAGAAGACATTTTAAATATTCAAAATAAAACAAAACGAGTGGAACAACAATTAAAAATTGTATTTCAAAACATAATAGTCATTCAGCTGAGACAGGGAAAACAAGCAAAAGTGGCAGGAAGTGCAGGCTAACTACTTCGTACTGGTTGTCAAATGTTAGCAGCGTTTCTCAAAATGGCGGCTTTTCAGCAATCTCTTTGACGATTGCTGTCCAAATGGAAGTTATTGTGCTTATTTTAATTCATGAAACGATTAATTCACGTATTGTTTAGTGTGACGGATTTTGCTTTAAATATTCCAAAACACACAAATATGAAAGGAAAAAATCAAAAGCAACTGGCTGGACTCAGTGGGAGGTTCTGAAATCACATCTGTTAAGTCAAACTCTTTACAAATCTAGACTTTATAGAACACAAAGGCACATGAGACAATATTTATGTTTCTGCTCCTCATCTAAAACTGGATGTGTGGTGTAAAACCAGCGCTGGACAATCCCTCCATAAAGCAAAATATGGGTGTGTGGATGCACATGACAGCTGGTCAGAGTTGATGGGAAGATGGAGATAAATAGTGCGGTGTTGGAAGAAAACATTCTGCTAAACTGCGAAAGAGTTGAGGCTGGAGCAGATGTTCTACTTCCTGGAAGAAAACAAACCTTAACATGGAGCCAGAGCATAGTCGTGTGTTCAAACGGCCTAGTAAAAGTCCACACCTCCAGTATGGGAAAAGATTAGGTTTGCAGTCTCCATCCAATCTAACCGAGGTCAAAGTATTGACTCAGGAGGACTGAATCCAAACAATTTTCAGATTTTTTATCTTATTCCATTTTATTTTATTTTGGGGAAACAAACATTAAAAACCATGTATTGTTTTTCTTCCACTTTTCCAAAAAATATCCAGGTTAATGTTGGACTGTCATTAAAATTACAGCAAAATGCGTTCATGTTTGTTGTAGTGTAACAAAAACAGAAAATGTGAGGTGTACTTGTGGAATACTTTAACCTTCATTTAGTTTAAAGGAAGAGAATGATTTGAAATCAACTTTTTTGAGATTTGCATCATGTTATAAAGTAATTCCCTCATCAGAAACACACCTGGAGTGTTGCTTTGATTCGTTCATGCATGTTTGAGAAATCCTTTAATAGAGGAGCCATGTTGTGATGACTTCCTGAAGGTGTAGTTTCAGAAAAGGGCAGAAGTTTTTAAAGAGACAGAGGTCCAATTAAGTTAAGTTATAAAGTGATAATAATAACTGAAGTTATCATAGTTACCTGATAGTGCTATAAATTGACACTATGTGCCCAAAAAATACTGCCCCTTTAAATTGATATTAATAGTAAACATAGATGACTAGTTGAGGGTTTTTGCTCTTGATAATCCACACTGCACCAGACAGAAGTGACATGGCTTCCTCAAGCACAGATGATTCACTGCGCATCTGCTGTGGGGGCTGTTTCTGTCTTCATCAAAAACCTGCGATTGTTTTTTTGTCGCTGTTTTTTTTAATTTTTTTACCGTTGGCTATGTCTCCTTGATGCTGCAGACAAAGCCATGCTTCTCCTGGTGTCTCTTGACTTTATTTTCCTGTTGTCTTTCCAAAATGGCTCATCTGTAGAACCAACACATTTCAGCAGACTTATACCCTGAGAGCGGTAGAAATGAGCGTTCTCTCCTGGTTTCTGGTTATCTAGGCCAATTGCCAACCCCAGCTGTGAACGTAGCTGCCGATTAGCTGTGGACTTTTAAAGAGGCCAACCCTCTGATGGGTTATTTTTGCCACAATTAATTATCATCACGACACAGCCATGCCTGTGGCTCTTAAGGACTTCTGCCGCGGCTGAGGAGAGGTCTCGGCTCTCTCAGGGTCAAAGCTGTATGTATGTAATTTTTATACAAAATGTGTGGGGTTTTTTTGTTTTTTTTTACATATTTGTTAAAACTATCACCATGTTGTGACACAATAACATAAGACAGATGAAATGTGAAAAGATCAATCTCCTCCAGACTCTGTCTGAGATACTTTTACCGTCTGAAGAACTGCACCGCTCCTGACCAAAAGCAACCAATCAGAGCCAAGAGGCAGGTCTTACTGCTGTCAATCAGTCTAATGTACTTGCTGCTCAATATGTTATTGGTGTAGAAAGAACTTACTGTGACAGGAAATAGTTTATCCGCTATTATCGGTGGCCGTGTCAACTAGCCTGAGCATTCACAACAGGCTCTGCTAGCTAATGAAGGGTGATTGACAGCGCTAAGACCCGCCCCCTGTCTCTGATTGGTTGTTTCTAGCTATCACTGGGAGAAGTCAGAGGAGCTCGTTTTTTGTTTTGTTTTTTACAGATTATCTCTGTCATACCATACTTCTGGAACATGGTGACAGTTTCAACAAATATTAAAAAAAATATTACTGCAGCTTTAATATATTACATAAAAGATGCAGTCGGACAAAATGGGATAATAAACCTCCCATTAGGTTAATAATAATAACTTATCAGGCAGCGCCTCGGTCAGGATGCTGGGCGGATTTGGCCTGTAAACGTGTCTGTCTGGGATGCTGTCTGTCTGCTTCAGACCGGAGGCTGGCTCAATCTGCTGCCTCAGCAGGAATCGCGCCATCAAACCCAGTTAACTGCAGACTCGTGGATATTTGATGTCCCTCACGGAAGCCCAGACAGACCTGTCGTTGTTACCTGGATGTGAACGTCTGAGCTCCAGCGGTCGGGGCGGGGGGTCAGAGGGTGGGGAGCCAAAGAATTCAGCCTCTCCCTTTCCTAAAGTAAACGTGGGCGTACAAGAGGAAGTCCTACAGGGCAACTCTGTATTTGTGTGAAAGCAAGGCACCTGTTCTCCTTTTCAGCGCTCAGAAGCTGGCAGCTCATCAGTACACCAGACCAGGCCTCCCCAGCTGCTCTGGCAGTGGAAGGCATGAATAGTCTTTGTGTTCCCCTTGTCGATCAGAAAGCACAACAGAAACGCTCATAGGGACCGTTAATTCTGAACACTGCTGTTCATCTCACACCGTTCATGTATGCAGCGTAGCATACGACTCTCCGTAGATGATCTGGAGGGAAAACAAATGTGCGGCATGTTTTCGGAGGGCTGCAGGGCTCCCATCCCTCGTGCTCAGCCTCGGGCCTCTGGACCTGCAGGCTGGGCCTCAGGTCCAGAGGCTGGGCTGGGCTCCCCTCCCTTGGTCCCCTTCCTCAAAGGGCCCTCTGTGCTGCAGGCTGGCAGGCCAAGTGTTTATGGAATGTCTCAGCTGCTTGTGGGGTGTGGGGGGAAGTGGTTAATGAAATGTTAAGTGCTGTATGTGTTCACCTCCATTGTCGGGAGCCTGACCTGTTGAGCTTGTTTGTGTGATGCTAAGAGTTTTTTATTTTTGGCTAAAACGTTGAACTCAAAGCAACTCAGTTGGTAAAGAATACAAATGGACAGGTATTCTGCCAGATATGCTCACTTATTTATTTATTTTTTAAATTTTATAAACTTTTTGACATTTCATCATGAGCACAAAGTTAAATGTCTTCTGTTGTAATTTTATGTGACTGACCGGCACAAAGCAGCGCATAATCAAGAAATCAGAGATATACGATTCATGGTTCTCCCACTTTGTTTACAAACAAAAATCTGAAAAGTTTGGTGTGTATGTGTATTTAGCTCACAGTTCACTGTAGTTACCTGAACCTCTACAAGCCTCCCACAGCCTCAAACGTTTTCCTGTATTTAGCTCCATCTTCCAAACATTGTGGCCAGTAGCTGCGTCTCCATTTGCTTAATGGGAACAGACTAGTTTCAAATAAACTGATTACTCCCAGCTTTCAGTATTGGCCGATAACTCATATTGAGCCAATATGATATCAGCACGAAACATAAATACTCTTATTACTTATTCAGATTCAAATTCAAAAATACTATAATTAATCCCAAAGGGAAATTAAATGTTTTTGTAGCTCATTAATTTAGATTCTTCAAAGACTTATTGAAGATGGTGATGGGTGTTGGCAGGAAAGATCTGCAGCAGTCTGTGCTCCACTGAATCTGAAGAAGCCTCTGAAGATGCTCTGTAGTGTGAAATGTTAGAAAAGGTTTGATCAAGTGATGTTACTCAGAGAACAATAGTCAACAACAACAGGTTTGAGAATAATTGACCCATATATCAATAACCAATTAACTGATTATATTAGCTGCAGGCTAATATAATCAGATACTCAATTTTTTGGCTGATGTTGAACCGATTTCCAATGTCAATATTGGATCTCTATCAACAAGTGAACTGTTGACTTAATGAAGCTCATGTAACATCCAGAAACTTTTGCACAGATTTTGTGGAGTCTTATATTCTTAAATCTAACTGTTAAGCAAAGTGAATCCTAAATGTTTTCATTAATCCAGTCCTGGCCCGGTGCTCTGGTAAATGAAACACTGCGCTATATTCTCTGTTACCAGGCAGATTATGACAGTCAATCACATTGAAGCACATCAGGTGAGCTTCGTTCACTAATATTTAATCCCTCTTAGACATTCACATGAATATTTCAGTGAACCAAGAGGTCGCCGATTTCTTCTCGTCTCCGCTCACGTCAAAACAGCGACGTTGTCTGTCGATTATAATTTAAACGAAATGGTTGACGCAATGCACCACTTCTGGTGCAAATGATGAATTCAGAAAGTGAGTTCAGTAAGATTGATTCCTGTTTATGATACTCCTTTTGCATTTGCACACTCTTGTTTATTTTTCCGGATTGCAGCAGTAATCAGGCACGGTTTTCTTTTAATGTGGCGCGTTATGAGCTGAAGTCTGACCACCCTGAGCTATTTCAATGTACCCTGATTAGTAGCAGTGCGGAGCTGGGCTGCTGCTCAGTTCTGACCCTCACCGCTCAACGGCTAGTGATAATTTTAGGTTTTCTCACAGTGAATCTGAACCATGTGCTGGTGGACCTCAGCAGAACTCTGGTCCAGAGGGCCTTGTAGTTCAGCCAATGCTTTACGTAAGCCCCAGGGTGCAACACTGTTACACTCTGCCTGAAGACACACAACTTGTGTCTGGATTTGGCATGTCAGATGGCCTGGTTACAGGACAAGGCAAAATTTGCTTTTACAGAGTTTACATGTAAAAGTCAAGGGTGCATTCACGCCAACCGTTTTAATCCAACCCCAGTTTGTTTTGGGAAGTTTGCTTTTTGTCAACCAAATAAAGCAAACTTTTGTTCGGTTGAAGTGAACTCTGGTGCAAATGTGAACGCCAAGTTCACTGGAGACTGCTCTAAAAGCAGGAAGTGAACTACAATGCAAGGCATTCTGGGTAAACACAACCAAAACAAACGAGAGAGTCTAGTGCTACCGGGAGAAATTACTTGTGTTTTTTTTTTTTTTGTCAAAGGCAGAAGAGAAATCCTACAACTGCTAAAATCTGACGCTACTCCCTTTTTATTTACATTTTGTGAAGAAGGAAGTTGGGCTCATGTCTTCTTGAGAGGTTTTTGTGTCGTTTCTTTCAATGATTCTTGGAGCATCGCCACCAGAGGAGAGGACACTTACAAACAAACACTTTTTTTAAAGTGTTTGTTTCATTTAACACAATACAGTATGAAAGAGAGCCGCACCAACTGAAAATGTAACAAATGTTGCAACTTTTATCCACAATCAAACCGAGTCCACCGGGCTACCAGGTGTGAGAACACTAAAACATACTACATGCAGAATATCCTGATCAGAGCAACTTCATTTCTGTGGATCATTCCTGAGATGTTTTTTCTTTTCCATGGTATAAGACAGATAAATACAGAGATTTAAATTTTGATAAACATTTTTTTTTATAATCATACGTTTCTTAAAAGCCAAAAAGCCAGGTACTAATGAAGACATTAGTACCTGTTATTTTCCAACTTCTGCCAAAGATTTACTGTTGGATTTAAGACTGGACTTTGACTGGACCATTTTAAATCATTCCACCAAGTCTTGAGGTCCTTTGGAAGTTTTAGTAGGTTTTTTTTCCCCACGGATTCTTCAGCTCCATCCATATTTCCATAAACTCTCACCAGCTTCTCTGAGGAAAGGCATCCCTACATGTGATGTTACCACCACTGGAGGGGAGGAGGAAGGATGGGTTTTTTTCAGAATGATGTGCTGTGTTGTTATTTCCTCCAAAGTGCTTTGCATTTAGGCTGAAATGTAATATTTTGAGCACCTTGCTTCATGTTTTCTGTGTCTCCGACATGATTTTCCCTCTGTTCCCGTCTGCCACAATCCAGATGAGAATCCATTTTCCGGACCCATAAAGCCGCGGCTCTTACCGAGCCTTCTGCAGGTTATTATATGAAAGTGTTATACTTTTCAGACAGAGACGACGTCCTTCACTGGACATTTCTTCTCTCCTGTGAGTTCTGAAGGCTTAAATTTCATTTTCAGGCCTTTTCTGAGCTGCATAAATCAGACCTGGTTTATTCATAGGGACTTGTGATCAAATTTCCGTCCATCAGCCAGCTGTCCTCTGCGCGGGACGGTCAATATGTCCACAGCGGGGAGCGAGGAGTTTGCGTCGCACTCGTCTCTGTGCTCTCACGAGTTTGGGCTGCGTTCTGGTTTTCCTATTGGTGAACTGGGCCAGGTGGGGGGAACGTAGACGCTGCTATTCTGGTTCCAGCTGGGCTCGATCCATTGACCTTTTTGGTCCGTTGGGTTGTTACTCTTGGGAACTGGTGTCTGAAATTGATGCCATTAGTCGAACAAAATTGATATTTTCCCCCTGTGGTCCATGTTAAATCAGTGAGCAGATATCATACTGCAGCTTTTGACTCTGTTGTCCTCCAGCATGAATCAGCAGAAGCATAGATCAGGGTTATAATAGTTTTGGGTTTTTCATTATAGTTTAGTTTTATTTTGGTGTGACTTTTTGTCTAATTTACTTAGTTTGAGTTTTTTAGAGGTTGTCTGCTAGTTTTGAGCAATTATTAGTTAAATATTGTTTAGTTTCAATTTAATTTTTATTTTTATTAGTAGTTTTAGTTTTTCATACTTTGCTTAATTTTTAGGTGCAAAATGTAAAAAAAAGTCAAAGTATTGTATTGTGACTATACATCGATTGGGTCATAAATACTCAACAAAAAATACTATTTTAAAAGAAATTATTCAATTATTGCTGAAGAACCAACTGACTAGTGGTTTTTTTGTGGTCTAGCATAAGCACCACCAAGGGGAGTATGTATTATCATAATTTGCCGATAGCTGATCAAGATTGTTATAAATTCACTAAAACGAATGTTATGACAAAAACTGAAATTGAGAAAACATTTTTGTTAAGTGAAATGAGTGAAAACGGTAATTACTGGGGAAAACTAACTGCACTGCGCGTTTATAAAACCAACTAAAACATACTGAAATAATAGATGTGACATCCTATCTCTAATTTCAGTATGTTTAGTTAGTTTTAAAAACACATGATATAGTTCCAGTTAGTTTTTCCCCATTAATTACCGTTTTTATTTATTTCAGTTAGTGAAAATGTTTTCACTATTTCAGTTTTGGTTATTTGGTTAGTTTTAGTTAACTATAATAACCTTCAGATTGCTGCTGTGTTCTGAAACAGCTTTCATGCTCATCTCATTTTAAAACTAAGCACAAGCTGTTAGTTTTAATATAAGTAAAAACAGAAAATTCGAGTCTCTCAAAGGCCGCATTTTAGTAAAACAGGGGTACTTAATTATTTAGGGTGATGGAGAAGCTGTGGCACCGGCGACTTTATCTTCTGCACATCTGTCCCTGCCCCTCTTTGTGTTTTGTCATAGTTCATCTGCCTGGATTAGGATCATGGCTTTCACCGTGGCTTTGCTTTGTCATGCGGGTCTTACGGGACTCTTGTTACTGTTCTGAACGGGTCTCTTGTTCACATTCTGCAGGAAGGAAAAGTACTTCACGGTGACTAATTGTTCTCAGAAGCAAGGCTTGAGAGTTCGGACCCACTTTGTTTGGCAGAGGGGTTTGTATATTCCTCTGCGTCTATTTTTAAGTCTGGGTGTCAGTAAGGTAAACAAAAGGAAAAAATATGTAAAAAAATCTGCTTACTGCTGAATTATGCTCTCATATATGTATTTTTGTATCAGAGATTACAAAATATACCTGACTCATTGGAATAGGTTTAAATGAAATTCTTGAAAAACAGAATTACAGAGTTCAGTGACGGTCCAAAGCAAAAGCAGCTCCTCTGTTATCCCCCGCTCTGCACGGCTCAAACCCACAGCTGTTAAGTCTTATGTAATGTCATTAGAATGTATTTATTACGTTTCGATTGCAGAGCTTGAAAGGGTTTTAAGCTGCACATAGTTGGGTATTTGGGCAGACATGTCAGGGTTATCACAGCCATCTTTACCACCCTGCAGCTTTTCGCCTAATGCTTTGAGGTCACGCAAACGGAGGGCTGTCTAGTTACAGTGGGTCCACCGTGGTGTTAAGGAGCGGTTCAATTTTTTAAGCCTCTAAGGGGGATTATATCTGTGAACATTATATTGGCTTTATTCTGTATGTATGTGTTGACTGATTTACAGCAAATCCATTGAAGGCAGATGAGCCTGTTACGTAAAATAGAAAGAAAGCATTTTAGGTCGAGGTAATGCAAATCTGAATTACCAGGAAGCAACGCTGTATTGTCTTTAACCTTCGTTAGAATACAAGGACTAAAGTGAGATGAGCAGGTGTGTATATTCTATACATAGTTCTCATGTGGCGACACACTTCCAGGAGCTTTGTAGCTGACAGCCATCTTGGTAGGTATCTGTAACTAACTGTCGTGACAGTTACTATGGCGTCGCTATGACACAAGCTTAGAACCAGCTCTCACCTCGTTCCTGTCCGTCTCAGAATCAATGTAAGGACATTACAACTGCTACTCGACTACAAATTTTGAGTACTCTACCCTCCTCTATGTAGTAAATATCAGTGATATTTACTGTAGTACTTACTACTGAACTAGCTAAATTAGCTTAACTAATGTAGCTTTTATCTGCAAGCTTAGGCGAACATGTAGCCTACATGTGTGTTACTGCATTTACTCTGCCAGTCACCATAACCTTGTTATTCACCTGAAGAGTTCGGACCTCCTTTACAAATCTGTTGAAACACTGATTGTGTGCGTCCATGGATTACAGGCCGCAAAGCTCCTCCATGGTGGACGCACTCTTCGTGTTCACTAAGTAGTTAACTACAGTATGTCATAGTAGGAGACGGGAGGCAGACATGAGAGAAAAAAATCAGTTTAATCAATTTCTTTTTGAGCTCATGTATATTGCTGAACAAAATTAGGCTAATTTTAAATTAAATATAATTAGCATCTCATTTGACTTTATCTTAGTATCTCAACAGTCCTGTTTTATATTATTAAGGTTTTGCATATTCTTAATGTAATATTAATAACACCATCAAGATTTCTTAGATTTAAAAACATCAATTTCTCTTGGCACCGTTCAGAACTGGTGTCAAATTTTGGGTTTGAGATTGAATGTTAGAAACATGGATTCAAAACAAATTCATGAGTAAAATCTGTTCAGACACAACAACCTCTTGTCAAGAAGAGACTATGTTTGTAAGCGCTCATAAGATTGTTCCAAATACATAACCTTGTGGATCACCCTTTGAGTTGGCAGTAAAGATGACTGAGAATAGTTTTGTGAGAGATTGCTCTGAAACCACAACCAGCTACTGCTGTCTGGGGGGAAAGCTGTTGTAAAAACAGCATGTTAAACTGCTTCAAAAGCCATTTATTACAGTAGTTAAACTACGCATGCCCTTCAAAGTACGTGTGTGTGTAGAGGGGGTGGGGGTGCTCTGTAAACACATAATGGCCGTGACTTCAGGAGGGGATGTGTTAGGAGTAGGAGTGAGGGGCTGTTTGTGCAGAGATGACCTTGTGTAGAAAGCCTGTTTCCTTTCTGGAGCAAAATGAGTTACTGAATTTTCCGGGCAGACCTGCCTGGACATTTCCTCAGTAGGCGTCCTTGTGATCGCTACAACAACCGCTCTCGCTGAGGGTCTATTGTGATGTCGGCTTTCTCACACCGGCCGCAGCCAAGCAAGCGCCGTGTTTGAAACCCGTTTGCATGTGAAACAGAAACGACCAGGTTCCAGGGTGTAAGAACAGGTTTTTAAATCCTCCTCCGGATGAACTTCTGGTACTAAATAGGTTCTCCTCTACCTAGAGGAGGATGTGCTTCTGGTATTGGCTAGGAAGCTGCTTGAACTACATTGGTGTCTTTTTTTTTTCCACCCTTGCCTCCTGAGGTTGGGTGTTTGTTGAGCTTCGTCCTTTCAGATTCACAGCAAAAGCACAAAATCTCACCGAGTATTTTTAGTCTAGATTCTATATTTTAATACACTCAAAATAAGACAAAACTAACTTATAAGCAACTGTTCAACAAGAAATATGAGTTTGTTTGAGTCAATAATTTCTTAATATTGATGAAAAAGTTCTAGCTCCATTGGCAGGTCATTTCCCTTATGGGACAAGACATTTTTTTCCTGTTATACATGAAATAATCTGCCAATGGAGCTAGTAATTTTCTATCAATATTAAGGAATTATTGACTCGAAACAAACTCGTATTTCCTGCTGAAAAGTTACTTATAAATTAGTTTCATGAGTTAATCTCATTTAAAGTGTACAAAAGATATTTTCACTAGAAACTAGACCAAAGATACTCGGTAGGATTCTGTGACTTTGCAGGGCTCTCCAGGGTGACATGGCTCCATCTTCCTCCTCTTTCCGGAATCCTTTATTTTCCTGTTTTTGTGCTGCGGTGAACCAAATCCACGGCCTCCTTAAAATACTCTTTCTTTGGACTACCGTTTTAGATGCTTTTCTATTCTATCAGCCAAGTCCTCGACAACAAGGCGATGATGATTATACATGTTGGTGAGTCGGAGTGGCTGACGGTAATTACAGTACGCAGAAGGCTGCTCGTCTTAAAAAGACCCACTGACAAGTGTCACATATATTCCTAACATGTTTTTCCAGCCCAGGCTGGCTGCGAGTGTTTGTGTTGCAACACGACACTCGGCTATGCATTTGCCTTTTTTTTTCTTTTTTTTTTAAATAGGATTTTGAAAGAAATTTGTTATTATGCGACTTTTGAGACTTCTCTAAATACGTGAATTATGAGTAAATATCACACCATGCTACAAGATCTCGATCCTTCACAACAACAACAAAAAAAAAAACATGTGGATGAAGGGGGAGTCTGTGTATATCCAACAGGGCATGTGTGTTTGCCTTGTCTTTTCACTTGTTTATCCACCTATTGACTTCACCTCGCTCACTGGGACAGGCTGGATTTAAGTAGGTCACAGGTTTATTGAGGTTAACAAAGGATTTAATATGAAAACAGAAGAGCATAATGCTGAGTTTATTGTCAGCTGTTAACATCATAATGACTACTGTAGACAATGTGAGGATTTCTCTTCACTGTTTTTGTATTTTAACTCATTTTTTTCTGCACACAACTCAGTGTGTTTATCTCATTCTTTAGAGTGAAATATGAACAATAAATAACACAATTATTGATGTTATCAATAATTAGGAAGTTTCAATGTTGTACATGCTAATGCCTGTCATACTTGAATGTGAATTTAATGCACTTGATGTCTTCGTGGAAAATTACAACAATGACTGCATGGTTTTGTAAAGTCACACGAAGCTAACCAGACCCGTTCAAAGCAGCCATAAGTCACATGGTAGCGCAGCAAACATGTGGAACAAGGAGCTCCGGTCAAATGTATGAAAGCCAAAGTCATAAGTACGAGCTTTAAAGTCATCATTTCTAGTTTTAAGTTTAAAATTAGAAGTCATAATTTTGATATTCAAATTAATTATTTTTATTCAATTATGGGACGTTTGAATCATGGATTGAAAGTTATAATTATGAGATTCGAAGCTATAATTTTGACTTTCAAAGTCATAATTTTGAGATAGAAAATCACTCTGTTTATCTAACGAGGCTTGTTCCGGTATCTCATAATTATGACCTTGAATCTCAAAATTACAACTTTAGAAGTCGAAACTGTGACTTTTTATCTCAAAGTTATAACTTTGATTCTGAAGATTATAACTTGAATTTAGTAAATTATGACTTTGAATCTCACAAATTATGAATTTGAATCTCATAAATTATGAATTTGAATCTCATAAATTATGACTTTGTCTCAAAATGCTGACATTGAATTTTGAAATTATGACTTTGAAATTCATTCTATTTTTTCTTTCATGTCGCAAATAGGTTAGCCTCGCAAATGAGACCTATATTAATTTATCTCTTTTGTGTTGCAAGAAAATGGCAGCCCCAGGAAGACATGGAGGTGGCAGCATCATGCTCTGGGCATGCTGTGTTTTCAGCTGGTCAGAGGTGAAGCAAATATGGAAAGAGCTAAATGCAGGACAAACCTGGATGCAAACCTGTTAGAGGTTAATAAAGACTTGAGGCTTTACATGGAGCTTCACCTTCAAGACCACAACCTTAAACATTTAATCAGAGCTTCTGTAGAACGAGTAAAAAAAAAACTATAGAAACACAGAGAAATTGTTCCTCCAACACTTTCTGTCTCATTTGACTGAGCCGTTGTCCAAAGAAGAATGGACAAATATTTCAGGTTCAGCACCGATGTCATCCTGCAATGACTTTACGATTCTCATTCCAGCTGGAAGTGGTGCTCCGGCTTGAAGCCTTGGCCGTAATAATGTGTGTCTGTGTTAACTCCATGACCTAGCAGCATCTCCAGGTCATCATGTGACTATTGTGCTTTGTCTGCCCATTTTCTCCTAGACACGGAAAACCCTCTGTCTTACGGCTACGACCTGGAGCTTTCCGAGGAGCACCCGCCTCGCCACGAGCCTCTGTCCTTCAGCGGCTCGCCGTCCTCCTCGCCGCGGCTCCGCTCCAAGAGCCGGAACAGCCGGGACACGCAGTCGTCCGGTTCTCTGGAGTCCACGCAGTCGGTAAAGTTGCTGTGACCAACAGCTCTGACACATTGCCCGTCAGCTCCTGCTGCCACCTCTTTCCCTCTCTCTGCCGCTGCATTGTCCTTTGGTGTCCTCTGTCCACGCTCCAGTCCACAATGCTCGTTATCTGTGCTTCTTCCTTCTGAGCATAAAAGTTGTTGCTTTGCTTTTTCTGCTGTCTATGTCAACCGTTTCGTCTTTTTGGTTTGCTTAAAATTAGGCTATCTTTCACACGGTTTATGATGTGTCTTGTTGTCTGCCTGACCATTTCCCACAACTTTTACACCAATCACTCAGCAAGTTCTCAGATTAAATATTCAAAGTGAAAAAGCTGAAATAGGTCCTCCATAAACATTCTTGGTTTTTTTTAAATTATTATTTTATTATTATTATTTATTTAGGGCTTGACAGTTTTTAAGAAATTAACCTGCAGAATTAACATTACTGCAAATCCTGTCACGGTATCATCACAAATAAAAGGTTTTACATGTATTTTTATTTGACACACAAAGTAGTACTTGAATGGCAAGTGGGGAAAAAAGAACACATGCTTTACATGTGGTCCAAAAATAATAATCTGAAAAGTGTGGCATGCATTTATCACACAATCATCCCCCCTCTAACTCCTGAAACTCATACACAAACATCAGCAACATGGAAATAAACATCAGTTGTATCGGCCCTGTTTTACTTACTGAACTGATAACGATATATCAATAAATGACTAACATCGGCCGATACCAATCTTAATGCCAATATATCGTACATCCTTTGTGTTAACACACAAATATGCTTTAAACTAAACTCTTCCACTGTGACTCTGACTGTACTGTGGTAGCAATAAAGATTATGATTTAAAACCCTATTTATTACTTTAAAGTAGCCTCCTGGCTGTGACTGTGTGACACAGCATTCATAGCGGCGCAAACACAAATATTGTTTTTGAAAAATATTCAAATTTACAACAGTATTCTTTAAGACCCAACTTACTTTAAAAAAACTGCTCACCGTAACATCATTTAGTCCTTTTTTTTTTTTTTTTTTTTTAAATGTTCTTATATTTATTGATGTTCTCATGAAACAGTGTAGAAATATAGATATATGTAAAAGCTGATTCTTTGTTATTTCAGTTTCATTTTTGGTGAAATCAAATGATTTAATGAAACAACAACATATTGACAAATCTGTGATCAAAAATCGATTCATTTAGTTTGTAACAGTTGCTGCAGCAAGCTCAGTTAAATCACATCTAATAGGTTATTTCTGACATGGTCCAAATAAATCTGCTTATATCAGATTTAATTGCTGAATTAAAAGGTGTCAGCGTGACAAATTAAAATGGAAATAAAAGCACTTCATATATGTTTACATTGCTGTATTCTCTGTTTAATAGCTGAACTGCTGTATAAAAGCAGAAATTTAAAAAATGCCAGCCGATACACCCACATGCCACCAATTAAATGCAGCGCAGCATGCAGCTGCCAGATGGGGGAATGCTTTTCATTGTGAAGTGGGGCGTCGGTGAAAAGGCAGCACATAGTCAGCAAACACACTGTAGCCTAACAGATGTTGGAAAAAAAAACACAAAAAAAACTAACATCCCTCCTCATTTTTTTGCTCTCTTCCTCTCCTATCTGCGGTATTCTTCTCTTCTGATGTGCTTTTCAAAGCCTAAACGATGGCAGCGGGTGGGGCTGTGCTTCTTTTTCATTCCAGCACACACACACAACAACAGAGTTATTACTGACAGAGTTATTCCAACTGAAATGAGCGATGTCTTTGACTCCTTGTGGAGAGAGAGAAGACAAACATTTGTCTTTTTCAAGAGGTGAGGAGTGTCCGCTGCTGACCTCCTGGAATGTAAAACTCCTACAGAGTGCGATCACGACTCCAGTTCCCACATTGCCCAACAGCTAGTTAAGGTTTTCTGCTTGTGGGCAAGTTTTTAAAGCTTATTTTGCGTTTCAGGTTGTTGTCATTAATCATCTCGGTTGAAAATTAAAAATTTCTTCATGTCTCAGAAGGTTTTTTTTTCTTCTTCTTCTTCCCCACCATTTCATGTTGGTATCAGGTGGAGCTGGAACAGGAAAAGGGGCAGGAAATGAGGAAGTGGGTTCTGTCTGGGATCCTGGCCAGCGAGGAAACGTACCTCAGCCACCTGGAAGCCCTGCTGATAGTATGTAACAACTCTTTATGCTGAGATCATTGATCACATTCTGAAATACTATAATATCCACTAGAGATGCAGCCAAATATTGTCCGATTGATTGATCAATGTTGAAACTACTGAGAGAATATTACATTTTTAAGCTTAAATTAATAATTAATTGTCAAAATTTTCTAATAAGTACTAAGAGATGAGAATAATTGGACACATGCTAAGTTTAGATAATTGACATAATGTGCTTTTTAGATTTTCAAATCACTTTCTGCTACCTTAGTGTGATTGTTTCTATAAATGTGACAAATATTTAAGGTGTTTAGGTAAAAGGCATATAGCTAAGTTTTGTAGTTTTTTTTTTACTTTTCTGTACTTAAGTCAGAAATAAAGAAAAAAATCACACAGTTCTAAAAAAAAACAAAAAAAAACAACAAAAAAAAAACTAATTGATGGATGGCTAGCAGATGGCTCCATGTTGGTCCCAAAATGATCATTTTCAAATATTTGAGTGTAGTTTAAATGAATAAAAATCCCAAATAAAAAACCCCCCACAATATCAAATGAGCCCATGACTTTAATATGAGGTGTAATATTTGTAAAACATTAATGGTTTACACAAAATAACTTTGACTTTTGAGCTGCCCCATACCTTGGTGCCCTGGGCTACCGCCCCTTTAAACCCTTTTTAATGTCTGGCTCAGCCTATAACTAAAATCTGGTTTTGCCGTCCTTAGTGGACAACAACTGGTCTAATGTGTTTTTATAACTAATTGAATCATGAACTCTAACCTGTTGTGGGGTTTTTGTAACTTCCTGGATGAGACATCAAAGCCTCATTGGAGTAACCGTGGCAACAAGCCATTCCAAAGAAGGCCTCCCTACTGCTAAGTTACAAAGAAATGGCTTTGTAACCATTTGGAAATTGATAACGTCATTTACTCTGTTTTTCCTCATTCGTTCTTGAATTTCTTTATATCAGGACATGATGTGTTTCCTTTTCAGATCTTTTAGCTCCATGTTGTCAGACAAGTTTCTATTTAACGGATTTCTTGTTCAAACAGGTTTAGAAGTAAAACGGCCAACGTGTGGCTTGGGAAACTGAAGATTAAAATGTGGTTAATCACAGTTAATTCATGGCTTAACAAGTGGAGGAAAGTATGATAACGTTTTCACATAGGGCCACGATAATTTGGATGGTTTTATTTATTTATTAGTAAATAAAATTATCTGCTGTAATCTGAATGTTATATTTACTCACATTGTGTCTGAAATAATTTCTTTCAGGGTTTAGCACATCTAAATAAAAACAGAAGAAATCTGAGTTGTCCATTCGGTTTTCAGAGCATAGAGCCAGGTTTTTGTTTTAGCTTTTTTAAGAAATATATTAAGCGTCTATTCTCTGTTTGATTATTCACTGACTTAAACCATTTAAATACCTAGAAGGAGTTGTGCAAGATGGATCTAATTTGGGCTGCAACTCTTGTGTGAGAAGAACCATGTCTGGGCAGATCCAGACATGGGATCTCGGTCTGAGCAAGACCGAAAATCTAATTATGGAAGAAAAAAAAAGTTCAGTTACATTCCACTTGGTATAAAAATACCAATATTTGTTTGTCTAAAAGTTATTTTTCACCCTGCTGGTTATCAACAGCACCGATTTGACATTTAAAATTAACAGATTTTCTCCAGAAATGTATTTGAACTTTGGAAAAAAAAAAGAAGAAGAATTACAATCACAAGAGCATTTTTTTAATTGAAGATAAAAATCCAGCAGAAAAATGAACGTAAAATAAAATTTCTAATGAGCATGTTCCTAGAAAATTAGCCTATTAGCAAAACCCAGAATACATTTGGTACTTCTATGAGATTAATAAAATAAAATTGACAGAAATCAGTTAGAATATTATTTATGCTTCAGAAAATACTGACAAATCTGCACATGAGCAATAAGAAATGTGTGAAATAACATTTTCTGCATTCATAGAAACAAAAACACTAATCAGTCAAAGCTTCAAAAAGTTAATAAATGAGTGACTTGAAGCACAGTATTTTAGAGTTTTGTCTATTAAAATGTAAATTGTTCAGGGCTGATGGTCTGTGGTTGTCTCTTGTAGCCCATGAAGCCTCTGAAGGCGGCAGCTACCACCTCCCAGCCGATGCTGACCATCCAGCAGATAGAGACCATCTTCTTCAACGTGCCTGAGCTCCACGAGATCCACAAGGACTTCTACGACGCCCTGCTGCCCAGAGTCCAAGACTGGAGCCTCCAGCAGTGTGTGGGCGACCTCTTCCAGAAGCTGGTACACTGATTTTGATTTCACTACACTGGAATCAGTTGTGTTGCTCTCTTGAGTTCTCGTAAAAATCAGAGGAAGTAGCACCTTGTTTTTTTTGTTTTTTGTTTTTTTTTTGGCATGGGTGATGACATACAGGAGATCAGTCAACGTGTCTTGAGAATGCTTCGACACGCAAAACTTGTTTTTCCACTCACTTTGATCCAACATGAAGGAAGTTGAGGCTAACACTAATAAAAAACAAAACAGAAATAACAGAAGCCCTTGGGAAAATGGCTGGTATGAGTAAATGTTTGCAACAATCATCTTTTTTTTTAGTTACATTTGACCAACATTTTCTCACAGCTCAAAAAAAAAACTCCCCCCAAAAACCCTTGTGATCTAAACCTTGTGAGTAAGAACGCTCTGCATTAAGTAAGGAGAAGCCCCGCATAGCATGTGGGTTTTCCTTCAAAGAGTCCACCGTTTAGTACGTGAGCAACTTTCAACAAACTAATTACAGCTCTGCTTAAATGTCATAACTTTGATCGCTAATGATTGCTTAAAGAGCAGAAAACTTGCCGAGTGGAAAGGTGATGGTCTCTGGCTCTAATTGTAACGTTTTTGTGTGGCTCTCGTTGGAACTCGCGTCTGATCCGAGTAGACTGCCTGGAGGCGTCCCCCAGCCAGATTAAAGAGCCGCTTCGCCACATTACGAGCAGTAAAGGAGTGCTCAAGGCTCCGTAGGAGGTTGAGCTACCTCGGCGAAGGCTAAAGATTAAAGGCACATACGTAAAGGGGTTTATAAACGGCAGCGAACGCTGAATCAGAATCAGCTGGGTCGGCTAAGCGACGCATGGCGTGCTGCGCTCACCAACGCCCTTTAGTAACGTGTAAGTCTTTCTCTGTGTTCACCACAGGCCAGCCAGCTCGGGGTGTACCGGGCCTTTGTGGACAACTATAAGGTTGCCGTGGAGACAGCAGACAAGTGCTGCCAGGCCAACGCACAGTTTGCACAGATATCTGAGGTATGTGCAGCGGGGCCGCGGCGTTCGGGGCTTTACTGCCTGAAACAAGTGATGACAGGGCAGGGCAGTTTTCTCTAGTCCTTCCAGCAGCTGCAGTCAGTCAAGCTTGCTGTGGATTAATCAGGGTGTTTGTTTTTTTGTTCTCCCTCTTATCTCAGGATCTCAAGGTTAAAAGCACAAAGGATTGCAAAGACCAGTCTGCTAAATATTCTCTGGAAAGTGAGTATTGAGTCACATGAAATATCAATTTCCTGGTGCTGGAATCCATTGTTTTTGTTCACTGTGACGAGTCCTCGTCCACAGCTCTCCTCTACAAACCTGTGGACAGGGTGACACGCAGCACTCTTGTTCTCCATGTAAGTCCGTAATTGAAGCCACAGTTTTGCACGGGGGAACCCTTTTCAAAACTGAATTCCTTCGATTTTTCTGTTTTCGCCTTTAGGACCTGCTGAAGCACACGCCCTCCGGTCATCCAGACTACCCGCTGCTACAGGACGCCCTCCGCATCTCTCAGAACTTTTTGTCCAGTATTAATGAAGAGATCACCCCACGCAGACAGTCTATGACTGTTAAAAAGGGAGAGGTGAGTTTGTTTGGAAATTTGAAGAGTTTTCACTACCTCAAGATTTTATTATTATTATTATTATTATTATTATTATTATTATTATTATTATTATTATTATTATTATTATTATTATTTTATTTTCAATATGTAGATTATACTTAGCTTCCCACTTATTACAAAATAATATAAATTTCACAATATAAAATGAAATTTAAAGTGGCCGAATTATGTAAAATCAACTTTTTTCAGCTTTACATCTTATTATAGTGTTATTCCCTCATCAAAAACACACCTGGAATGTTGCTTTGATTCTTTCATGTATGTCGGAGAAATCCTTTAATCTCCCATAGCAACTATTCAACTGTGTAAGACGCCTTCAAGACACAGCTGCTCCTTGGAGTTACAGTTTTTAACCTGCTGAGCTTCAGCCTCCTAGAGCTGCCCTCCCCATAACTCTCCACTCAGCTCCTTCAGACTAGCCAGCAACAATTAGCAAACATCTGGTGGAATGGCGCATCAGCTGAGCTCAATATAGGAGCTACTTCTCAGTGCAACGCTGGTAAAAATTTTGTTAAGGTGTTAATGGAAGGGACAGCAAGGGACAGTATAATGGAAGATCATGTTGTAATGGTATTCTCTCACCAAAAACATACCTGTCGTGTTGCCCTGATTCTGTAATGCATGTTTGTGAAATCCTTTAATCTCCCGTGGCGACCGTTCAGGGTGCAGAAACACTTGGTCTCACTGGGCGTTGCCTTCCACACAGCTCCTCCTCAAAGCTCCAGTTTCCAAACTGAGCTTCCGCCTCACAGAACAACTCTTCCCCAGCGACTCCCTCACTCAGCTCCTTCAGACTAGCCAGCAGTAATTAGCAAACATCTGGTGAAAGTGCGCATGAGCTGAGCTCAATATAGGGGCTACTTCTCAGAGCAACCCTGGTAAAGGGTTAATAGAGGAGCCATGCCATGATGACTTCCTGAAGGCGGAGTTTCAGAAAGAGCATTAACTTTTATCCACAATAACATGTCAGGCTGTTAAATCAACCAAACTTTAAACAGTAAAGAATGAAAACTTAGTCAGACATAAACAAATTTATCACTTTAAATTGGCCCTTGGAGTTGGCCCCGATTGTCACCACCATGCGGACACCCTGTGTTGGTCCTGCTATTTAACTATGGGTTGTGTATTAGAGGGAAATGAGGTGTTAAAGTGACAGTCATTAAGAAAGTAGAACTAAGTTGTTTCATTACATAGCAGATGTCGGCCAGAAGTCTGCTGTTTCAATCAAATCAAAACTTTGTTGTTGAGATGGAAATAGACTTTTTTTTTTACAGTAGCTGTATGAGGTGTAATAACTGTTAATTGACTGGAGTTGATGTTTGCTATGAACCCAAAGCATAAAGACATTAAGACATTAAGTTTATTCATTACAAGTCATGCCACGGACTGTTCCCCTCACACGCATACATAATCAGTAAATATTATCTGCCATTATATATCTTGTATTATAAACCCACTAATACACACTGTATATAATCCATTTCCTAACACTTGTATATTCTGTATAATCTGTGCAAATAGCTCCCATATTTATATTTACACACAATATTTTATAGCTCCTTGCTACTACTCTCTGTTTATACATAACCCCTTA
>CAEFZX010007083.1:0-11804 GCA_903066825.1 Alfaro cultratus
GGGCAGCCTCCGGTGTTCTGGAGATCTCTGGGATGAGTCGGAGATCGGCGATAAAAGTGCCAACATTGGAGCTCCAAGCCAGAAGCTTGGAGCTCCAACATGAGCTGCTTCTGGCTTGGAGCAGCTCATGTCTGCTATAGCACAGCAACGCGGTGCAGTTCTGGAGAAAAAGTCCGGTGAAAAATAGATATAAAACCACTAAATATCAGATTCTGGAAAGACACAGAGCCTCGCGTTGTTCACGCGCCGCCATCTTAGCCACAAGACAAGAAGTGATAACATCTTAAGTTTGAACTAGCTTTATTTGAGCTAAATTTATTTTCATAGGAAAGATTAGGTGATTGTGAGCTCTATTTTCCCAAAATATTTTAATTAACACCTTAACTGTAACCCAACAAATACTTTAATTCAAGACACTCAACCCTTAAGGACAGCTGTGTTATCATGTTTCCATTAAATTGCATCTGAACTGTTTTTTGGGGTAACAAGTAAGGGCTTAAAAAGCATAAACTTTGATCAGCTAATTTATGCAGAAGCCATTTATACTCTTTTTTTTTTTTTTTGCATGTTTCATTGGTATTTTGACTTTTTTTCTTAGATTCATTCAGGCTCATTCAGATTGAAAGTTCTCCATACCATCAGCACAATCTCCAGCTTCCTGCTTAGATTTTCTGTCACATGGAAGATGTGACAATCTTTAGTTGACAAATACTACTTATAATCACTAACTAGTATTGACATTCATGAGGTGATGGCTTTGCATAAATTAAAGTTACAGTGAGGGTTCACATTCTGTCAGACTGATTCTGCAACAATTGTTCAGCTAGTCCAATGGGCACAGTGTGATACATTCACTACTTTTACTTTAAACAGTTTTTGCAGTAAGTTAGCTGTCTTGTACAATAAGGAACTTTACATTAAAATCTTTGTTTTCTAGATTGTTAATGATTTACAAGTAAATGTTACCTATATGGACTGTGATATGAAATGGCATGTCAACAGTGGATACAAGGAGCAGGTCTAAAAAGTGCATAGTGTTTTTTTTTTTTGTGTTTTTTTTTACCTTATGTTAAAAAAACAAACATGATAAACCATTTTTAGACTTTTTATGCTTTTAATGTGACATTAGTCCCATACAATTCAACTGGAAAGTAAACAAATATGTTCATGAGAAATAAATAAAATAATACCCTCATGGTGTTTCATGGGGGGAATTAGGCTGCGTTCACACTGCAGGCTGAAGTGACTCAATTCAGATTTTATTTTGACGTAATTCTACCTGTATCTGATCTTTTCATGACAGTCTGAACAGAACAGTTAGGATTCTTTTCGAACCACTTGCATATCCGATTAAAATGATTCAAACCCAATGTTCTGGTCGCATTCATCCAAACTGAACGTCACTGATACTCAACAACAACCATGACGGACTATAACGAGGATTAAGTTGTTAATGTGCTGCTCCGGCTGGACAACAACTTCAAATATGTAAGCTATGTTCCACTATTAATCCTCCATGTTTACTTCCGTAAACACTGAGCACTTCTTCTTTTTAGAGCGGTTGGCAGAACACTGAGAACGCTGACGCTATTGCGCCCTCTACTGCGCATGCAGGACACTTTCAGGTCGTTTGCCCATTCAAACTGCAGAACACATACAGGTCGCATATATGTGGCAGCGTGAACGGCTCCGGCAAAAAAATCTGATTTGACAAAATATCGGATTTAGGTCACTTCAGGCTGCAGTGTGAACGCAGCCTAAGATAGCTTGCCATGCCTCAACTTGGGAACTTTTACCCACACTGCCTGTCACAAATCTGTATGAATATGGCATGGTTTGTCTTTTCTGGTGTCGTAAAGGATTTAAAAACAGATGCGTTTCGGAATTTGACTTGCTCTTTTCAAAATAATGAAATTAATTAGGGTAGGTAATCTTCTGGTGAAAACAGTGTTTATTGGTTTGGATTTATGTTTGTACTTGCTAGGTTGTGCTTAATGAACTGAAGACCTTTTTCATGGTCAGGTTTTGGGTGAGGACTTTGGTATTTTGAATTGTTTTTAAAGTCATTCAGCTGAAGCAAAACCTTAGTTCTATGTCAAAAAGTAACCCAGACCCCACATTTTCCTACTTCATGTTTTTATTTGTGTGAGTGTGTTGTATGGTAAATTTAAAGCTGTTCTTTCAGTGTTGAGTGACACCTTTTTACAGTGACTCCCACCCAATACTTTGAAAACTTAAAGCTAACTATTCACATTAAAAAAAATCCTGCTGGTGTTGCAGAACATTAATTCGCTGTTGTATGAATGGAAGACTGATGGCTAACACTGTTAAAGGGTGTCCACGTATGCATTTATCTGCATGTTTTAAAAGCCACATTTCTTACAAACACATTTCAAAAAATCTTTTTTATGTTTTATCTTTCAATTGTGGAACATTTTTTAGAGCTTATTCATTGTCATCAATTTTTTTTTAGTTTTGTTACTTTTTATAACGAATAACTTTCTGTCAAACCAAATAAATTTTAGAAAATAAATGTTATATTTTTACTTTAATATGTAAATGTTCAAATAATTTAACTTCTTATAATTTTCTTTGATGTTTTCTTGTTCATCTGACTCTGAATTTCAGGGCATGATACAGAGAGGGATTCTGTGACACATTTATCCAAAAGAGCTCGGACAGATCTGAGTGAGGATGGGGAACCTTCATCTGTAACAACTCCTACACTGCTTCCAACAGAGCACAGCAACTTACAGAGAAAGCTGAGCAGCAATTGCACAGACATTGGAGATGATGATAAAGATGAAGGATCAACTAGTTATGTTGTTAGGAGATTAGCTACATTTCTCAGTGAAACGGATCCATACGTCCTAGACATTGATTTGGATTTCTTCTCCTGTAAAAACCCATTTAAAGAAGTATACACACAGGTATCTCATCTATTCTCGAATGTTGTTCTTCCAACAAGTTGATCTGTGTTGCCAAGTGTTTTTGACCCTGAAAATAAAGTCAATTATACTTTTGTAAAAAAAAAAATAAGGGTCGACTTCTGCAACACTTACAGATAAGCGAAAAAATAATTAATACCCCAGTCAGACTGACATTTAGTTTGTTTCCCATTCGACCAAGAAGTTAGAATCTGGTTGGAAATGACATAGGCCTCTTCCAAAAGACAATAAGACAATGTACAAGGGTTTCCATTGTGGAAAATAACAATTTCAACTGTCACTGACATCTAGAGAAACATTGCAATGTCTATAAATACCTTTATCAATTATCAGAGGAACCTGTATTTATCACATCATGTATTTATCACATGATGTAATAAATACATGGGGTCAGAGAAAATTCTTTATAAATTCAAGCTTGTACATTCATGGAGGGGGTTATGGCGAGTGAGGTGGGAGGGAGGGGCGTCTCTGAGTGTGTCTATGCTATTCTTATACATGTAACCTATAATAATGATCTTAGTGTAGTCTGGAATCAAAGGTATCATATAAGACTAACCTGATAACTGTAATTCTTTTCCAGGAAGAGTTTTCCATCCTCAAGAGGCTGTACTACTTCAGAGAACCAAGGATGGGTGCTGATCAGGTTAGAATAGTCTAACTCATGTCGGTTACAGAAAAATTGTGAAACTTAGTAACAGGAAAATGTATTTGTTTATATTAAACTATAGGATAAGAAGTAATACATGTAGTATTGATCTGGAAAAAAATTAAGAGGCCACTTTAAATGATCAGTTTCTCTCAATTTACTCTTTACAGGTATATGAGTAAAATGAACATTGGTCAAAATAACAAAAAAGATGCAGTGCTTTCAGACCTCAAATAATACAAAGAAAACAAGTTCATATTCATTTAGATACAACAACACTAATGTACTCATGGTTTTATATATATATATTTAACAGTTTTTCAACACACTTGAAATACTGTTCTGGTAGGCTTTTCCTGAGATCTTTGTAGCCAAACCTTCCAGAATAAACCGTGGTCCACGGAGCTTCCAAAGCATCAGACAGACCTCATGATTCAAAGATATCAGTCAGATGAAGACCACAAAAGAATTCCCAAGGAATTAAATATACCATGGAACACAGTGAAGACTGTCATCATCAAGTGGAGAAAATATGGCACAACAGAGACGTTACAAAGAACAGGATATTCATCCAAGGTTGGTGATAAGACGAGAAGAAAACTGGTCCGGGAGGCAGGCAAGAGGCCGACAGCAACACTGAAGGAGCTGCTGGAATTTATGTCAAGTACGAGCTGTGGACTACATGTAACAACAACCTCCTATGTTTTTCATATGTTTGGAAATCTCCCAAACACATGTGTGAAAATGTGTTAGGGTCTGATGAAACCAAGGTTGAACCTTTTGGACATAATTCCAAAAAATATATTTGATGCAAAAACAACACTGCTCATCACCAAAAGAACATTATACCTGCAGTGAAGCATGGCGGTGGCAGAATCATGCTTTGGGATTGTTTTTCATCAGTTGGACATGGGGCCTCAATCCGAGTGGAGGGAATTATATACAGTTCCAAGTACCAGTTAGTGTTGGCACAAAACCTTTGGCCTTCTGTCAAAAATGAAGAGGAACTTCATCTTTCAGCAGGACGATGACCCAAAACACAAAACAGAGTCCATCAATCCCACAATAACCCTAACAACAAAAGAATGTCCATACCAGAATGAGGTGGAAGCTTTGGAATGGCCAAGTCAGAATAAAGACCTGAATCCCATCGAACATCTGTGGGCTCACCTGAAGAGGGCTGTTCACAGACAATCCCCTTGCAATCTGTCAGCTTTGGAGTGATTTTGCAAAGAAGAGTGGGCAAATATCACCACATCCAGATGGGCCATGTTAACAGGCTCCAACCCAAAAAGATTGAGTGCTGTAATAAAAGCCAAAGGTGGTGCAACAAAGTGTTAGGGTTAGGGTTGTGCATATTTATCAACCTGCTTATTTTACATTTTCTATTTTGTATTTCTTTCCTTTAAAGTTTTCAGTTTGTTTTTCAATTGCATTATACAGATTATAGGTCACATTAAAGGTGGAAAAGTTGTGAAATTATTTGTATTGCTTTTGTTTTTTTACATCATAAAAACCTGTCATTTGAACATTTGTATAGACTTTTTATAACCATTGTATCAATCTCTCTCTCCATAAGGACCATTTCATAACAAATATGATGTTGCATGTACTGACTGCTCCTTATGGGGCCCAGATAGAAGTGCTATTTTTGGGTTGAGGTTAGATTTAGGACTAAGGTTTTAATTAAGTTTAGGTTAGGCGTAGGCATGTACAGGCAATAGTAAGGATAAGGATCAGGGTTAAGCTATAGAAATTAATGAGAAATGAATGGAAGCCCCTTTGAAGATAGAAAGACACACTATGTGTGTGTATGTGTCTGAAGGCAGAGCTGGAGGAGTGTGTCGATCTCCGTATACATCAGTTAGAGGATCTGGAGGCGGCATTCGCTGATCTGCTGGAAGATGACGGAGAACAGACTGTTACAAGATGGGCATGTAAACCAGGGTACAGTTCCTCTGCTTTTATGTCATTAGAAAATGTCTGCAGCTCAGCTGCATATAAGTGAATGATGACAGTTTTGTACAATTTATTATGCATGTCAAATAATGTTAACTTTTTTGTCCACACATTTCTCATCCTCACCCTGATACATAGGCAAAACAAGTTAATTTGTACAGTTCCAATTACACACTGGATAACTCAAATATACCTACTCTTTATAAAGGTCTTTTGAACATAGATACTAGCAAGAACTTACTTAACTTGAGTCTAATAAAAAATAACCTAGATGAGCTAAGTTTCTTACAGCTCTTAAACAGAGCATAGAACAGGATAAAGAAAGTTTTAAACCACTGAGTGCTAATAGAACCTTGTGTGTTTAGCTGGGTTCTTATGTACAAAAGTTAATTCCTAAAACTGCTCCCAATTTTAAGCTTACTTTATTATATTTTTATCTGTGTGTTAGACTAAGAGACCAAAATCTGTGGCTGCATGTCGCATGCTGGCAGCCGCTGCATTATTAATGTCATCTTTATGCTTCAGTTCACAACTCTAAAAATCATGTCTTCTGTCTTGAAGCAGTCAGTGTGTCACTTTACTTATTTCTTTTTAGCATGTCTTCATTAGCCCAACTGGTTTCCAGTTTGAAAGCAAGAAATTCTTCACCTGACTATGAAATGGTAAGCATCAAAATATGGTAAGAATTCTTCTAATTTTCCTAAAGCTGCTGCTTACCACCTTGCCATCCATGTTGCCATTCCTATACAAATTGATTTACATGAGTCTAAACATGAAGAAATGCTGCCATGTACTTAAAGTCTGTATAATGGTTCAATAGTTTGTATATTGTGCCTGTATTAAAATGAAGCATGTACAGTGTGTTGCTGTGAGAGAATGAGGCATATTACCTTTCAGATCATGTCATTCTGTTTTTATGATTCTGTCATACTTATATCCTGAATATCTGTGATGCTCTGTACGCAGCATGTGTTGACCCCAAAGTAGTTTAATTATTAGCTGAATTGTTTCAGAAAATTGGTCAAACCAGGTTAAAGTACTGTATGCCAGAGGCCCCAATGCTGGTAAGACTATTCAAAAATGTGATTTAAAATATCAGATTTGAATGAAAATGAAAAGTGCTGCACAATGTTGCTTATTATCGAGGGCTTTAGGGAAGTTATTTATTATGTTTTTGAAGCCAGATTAAAACCAAGTAAAGATGGGCGTGCCGTGGTGGCGTAGGGGATGGTGCGACTCACACTTGGAGGCCCTCAGTCCTCAAACCGGCCGTCGCAGGCTCGACTCCTGGACCCGACGATATTTACCACATGTCTTCCCCCCTCTCCTTGCCCCCTTCCTGTTAGCCTACTATCAAATAAGGGACACCAGAGCCCGCAAAAAAAGCCCCCTGGTGGGGAAACAAAAACAACAACAACAAAAAACAAGTAAAGATATCTTTATGAAAAAATATTTAGATGTTGAAAGTTTCTACAGCTTTGACTTAATGGAGGGTGTGCTGGATGGTTGTCAAGTGAAGGGCCATTAGAGGGCCCCCAAGAGCAGTTTATTTTTTTCTTTTTGGCCATATAAAGAATGATTTCATGATCAAATATATATTATTGCTTGAACTGCCTTGTTGCTGAAAAAGTGCTATATAAATAAAACTATTTCTAATTCTTTTTTTTATTACAACTTTATCATGAAATTGTGTGTTTTTGTTAATATAAACACAGAAATCATTTCTAAAAATAATAATTCAAAAAAATTAGTTCCACTTAGAGAGACCCCTGGTGGCCCCAGGGTCCTAAGCAGCCACTTATTTTGCTTATGCCCTAGAGTGGTCCTGACCATTGCGGCGCAGTAATTTGAATGCGTGGTTCTGCAGGTTAATTTTCCTGCTCTGGGTCTGACTCCGACTCCAACATGTAAGGTTGGATAGACGAGTTGTGTTGTTGACATCTTTAATAAACTTGGGAATAAAAAGTTTCTCTGCCGGTGGCTAATTGAATCGCTGCTATTAAACTACAAAAACTGCCAAACGGGGTGAAGTGGAACACTCTGCAACCTGGAGGTGGACTGAGCCTGAAACGTCTCATTCAAATTAAGAAAAAATCACAGCAAAACAAGTTGCTCAAAAACGATCCTCAAAACAGGAGTAATCCAGGGTCTGTGGAGCCTCAATAATGAGGCATTGCAGTTCTAATTTATATAGATCATCAGTGAATGATTTACATGTGAAAAGGAAGGATTTAAATGCTTTAAAGTGTCACTGGCACAATGTAACCCATTACATGATTTAAAAAGATGAACTACTGTCTAAAAAACTGACAGACATGGACAGTCAGGATAAAAAACTGGATCTGTGTTAAAACATTTTGCTCTCTGCTGTTTTCCTCCTAACCTTTAAGTCTGGTTTTATTGCATTTTTTTTGTCTACTTCAACCAATCACTGCATGACTCAGGTTCACCAAGCAGGCCTGACCTGTGACTCAGTTGAGCTGCCGCACCACATCAGTACCGACGAGGAGATTGATGGACTGGTTTCTGCTGTGCAGCTTGTCCTGAAAGCTCTGCCCACACCGACTCTGGTGACTATGTCAAGGTAAAGATTAGCACTC
This sequence comes from Alfaro cultratus, assembly GCA_903066825.1. Lineage (NCBI taxonomy): Eukaryota > Metazoa > Chordata > Actinopteri > Cyprinodontiformes > Poeciliidae > Alfaro > Alfaro cultratus. The sequence goes on from CAEFZX010007083.1 coordinate 8,157, forward strand.
AGTCCACAAGATATAGTTGGAGAGAAAATGAAGGAGTGAATGTAAATGTCTGTCTTGTGTTGACAGGTCTAGTCTAGATGAATACTGCCCAGCTGAGCAGGTGGATTCAGTTCAAAGTAGAGTTCTGGATGTACTAGAGGCATTGTATGGTGACCTTGATGTGCATAAAGACTACAAAAGCAGCAATAAAGATGCTAAGGACTGCCAGCCAAGCACATCTTAAACTGGCATACAAACAATTTATCTTGAATGTTTTAACAACTCAAACAAATTTGGCTCAAAGTGAAAAAAAGAGTTACTGTGAATTGTCTGTTTCAAACTTTTTGTACTTTTTCCAGTTTTGGTCATTTTGTCCCCAAGATTGGGGAATAAAAATTGCTGTCTTTTAAGTGACGTTTTGTACCCTCTTCAACAACTGTTGATTTAAAGAAATGTGATTGTATGAACCCAATAAATAGAATTGATTTGACCAGGAATCATAATTTTTCATGCCTGAGGCATCTTACCTTTGATGAGGAGAAAATTAACTAGAGAGTTGCTCAGTGGTCCAGAGTCTTGATTTCAGATTAAGGTAAATTCTGCATTTCATGTGGAAAACCAAAGATTCCAGGGTCCGCAGGAAGAGTGGAGAGGCACAGAATCCACATTGCCTGAAGGCAGTTGTGAAGCTTCCACAGTCAATGATGTCTTGGGATGCCACGTGATCTCCTGGCATTGGTCCACTGTGTTTTCTGAAGTTCACAGTCAATATATCTATCTACCAGAACATTCTAGAGCACTCCATGCTCCCTCTGCTGACAAGGTGCCTGGAGATGCTGATTTTATTTTCCAAAGGGATTTGGCACCTGCTCACACAGCCAAAGGTACTGAAAGCTGATTCAGTGACCATGTTATTCTTGTTCTTGATTGGCCAGCAAGCTCCTCTGATCTTTAACCACATGGAAAATATGTGGGCTGTTGTCAAGAGATCAATAGAAAGATGAGACATCAGACCCAACAAGGCAGATGACCTGAAGGCAGCTATCAAAGCTATCTGAGCTTCCATTATACCTATGCATAATCAGGCTGATCATTGATGCAGCAGGTCATACGAGGAGGCCTGAGTTCATATAAATATATCCTAAAAGTATTTAAATTATTACTATTTTATTTTTATTTATGGATAAAACACAATGTATTTAATATATTTTATTTGCCCAGTTGTTTTTGTTCAGCCGCAGAAGCATTACAGAATCTGAGCTGCGTCACTGATTGGTTGGGTAGAAGTGTCAGTTGTAAGGTTGTAGCGTGGAAAAGAAGAAACATTGTAACTGTTTTCTGTCAGTCTGTGCCCTTCTGAGAAAAACAAATCAAAAAACAAAAAATACACACAGCGTGGGGCAAATAAAGTTGCCGAAACTGAAGAAGGACTCCTGTCTGTTTTGTGAGTGCAACAAATGTACACTCAAATTCAAAAATACTTTATTGATCCCAAAGGGAAATTAAATGTTATTGTAACTCATAAATTCAGATTCTTCAAAGAGTTAATATAGATGGTGATGGCTGTTGGCAGGAAAGATCTCCTGTAGCAGTCTGTATTACAGAAATCTGAAGAAACCTCTGAAGATTCTGTTTTCTCAGCACATGAATAATAGACCTCTGATCTCTGTACTGCCACGTTCAAGAAGGTGGCAACGTAAAGTAGGTCTCAGTGTTCACTGAGGTGTCTACATATTCATATCTATGTGTAAAACAATTGTCTTTTTACCCTCCAGTCTTGTGCCCATGCATGAAGTTTCCGGATGTAATAATATGGAATAATATGGAAGTGGTCCATGTATAATAATGAAGCTCTTTAAAATGACAATTTCATTATCTGAAATGACTGGAAATATTATCGTTTTTTTTTTTACATGTCCTAGTACTCTTATTAGATTCTGTTTCTATTGTGTGTATCTGGTATCTGCTCTGTCTTCTCAAAACCCCTGTTGATCGTGGCAGATCGGTGTACTCACCCACTTTCTGATGGAGGTTTCTTCCAGATAAAGTCAATGGGGAGTTTTTCCTCCCTATTGTTGAGACATGCATGCTTGGTATTAGGAATTTCTGCAAAGTTAAAGGCAACATGCAAGTAATTATCCACTATTTAATTCAACTGATTGTAAAAGATAAAGGCTGCAAGACAACTGGATACATTCTGTTTGGTTTCTTTAGTTAGAAAACTTAATTTAACTAATGTGAATAATAATCTGAACTTCATAAGTATCATTATAATATCACCATATTTATGTTTATATTGCAAGTATTTCTTAATCTGTTTGCACTTCCATTAGTTTTTGGAGTCGGCTTTTTTGACTTTAACCTCATTGTACATGTGTTGTATAAAATAGTAAACGGTGTGATTCCTGCTCTGTCTGCCTCTGTCATTGTGTACTTGGGCAAGTCACTAAACCCCCTTGTCTGCTGGTGGTGGTCAGCTCACCATCATCAGTTTGTGAATGACTGAAGGTCGTGGGAAGCACTTTGGGATCCTCTGGACATGATAAAGCACAATACATTCATAAGCCTTTTGCCATTCATGTGTAGAGTGACAAACAATAATAAATTCTAACCATGCTGAGGCATCCAGGGGCCACTTATTCTCTCCTGTGACAGTGAAGAAAGCCCATCAACATGTCCTAAATTAGAAAATTAACATAACAGCTTGTACTTACTTTTAAAAATTTAAATGTACATTTTTTACAGTGGTTGCATTTTTTCCCTCAACGTTTCACTGTTTGCATATTATTTGATGACCGTAAATCATGTCCAATGCATTGTTGAACATTCAGACAGAATGTCAAAAAGCATTCATTGCCCAGCAGAAAGCCATCATGATTTCCACTAAATTATTTTGCCACTTCACATTACATGAGTGATCTCAGCTACTGAGGCTTCTCATTACTGCTGCATTTTCAATATTTACTCAGGAAAATTATGACAGGTGCAGCCCACAATAAAATAATTTCACCAAATCTAGATGCATTTAATTCTGATCTGAAAAATATGTTGGGACAAGTAAATGTAGGTATAGAAACAATTTTTATACTGAGATTGAGTTAGAAGGTAATGTTAAAATGATTCACCATCCGGCTACAACTTTCTTACAGTGCTGCATCAAACTACAGAGTAATATTCGATTTGTGCCATCACCAGAGATACTGTAACGGCATCTCAGCTGTTACTTTTTAAAATAAAAAATAAAGCAAATTAAGCAGCACATTGTATGGTGACCTTGATGTGCATAAGCAGCAATAAAGATGCTAAGGACTACCAGCCAAGCACATCTTAAACTGGCACACAAACAATTTATCTTGAATGTTTTAACAACTCAAACTGTGGAAGCCCATTTCTATGGAAGCCCATTTCCGCCACTCTGTAAAAAAAAAAAAAAATAAAAAATTATCCCGAACTTTTTAGATAATATCTCGAAATAATGAGATAGTATCTCGAAATAATGAGATAGTAACTCGAAAGTTTGAGATAGTATCTCGAAATTTTGAGATAGTAACTCAAAATTTTGAGATAGTAACTTTGTGAAGCGGAAGGTTACGCGCTTATAAAAGCAATGAAGGCGGAGCCTCCTTGTTCTCTGTGTGTTCGGCCAGAGCAGGGCAGTGTGGCTACCAG
>CAEFZX010007090.1:0-15632 GCA_903066825.1 Alfaro cultratus
AAATAAATCTGTTAAGACTGATTGGGTGTCTGTAGTTGTCGCTTGCCTTTGAGTCCTGGTACCTCTCAAACATGACAGAACCATCTGGCCAATCAGACTCAGCAGCACAACTACGGACCGCACTGTCCGAACAGGGTGCCCGTTTGGGCAGGCACGATGCCGCAATTAATGCCGTTTTACATCAGCAGAACTCCATACTTCAGCATTTACATCAAATGACTAATCAGATCCAGACTTTACAGGACAAGTTTCCTCCAGCTAACCCCGCTCCTGCTCCGGCTCCAGCTCCCGCTCCGGCCTCAACTTCAGCTGCTTCCGGGCCACCGCTGTCACGAGACGTCATCACACCCATTCCTGAACACTACTCAGGTGAGCTGGACAAAAGCAAAGGTTTCCTGCTTCAATGTGCATTAGCTTTTCGCCGCTCCCCACGCTCATTTCCCGATGATGCCAGCAAGATTTCTTTTATTGTTGGGTTACTGAGGGATCGAGCACTTAGATGGGCCGAAACCATAATTGATGAAGAGAGCCTCATATATTTTTCCTATGACGAATTTATTGAGCTCTTCAAACAAGCCTTTTGTCCCAGGCTTGGTGAAGAAGCTGCCTCAAAAAGAATCTGGAATTTGAGACAAGGGAATAAATCAGTGGCTGATTTCGCCATTGATTTTCGCACCCTTGGAACAGAATCAGGTTGGAATGAACCAGCTCTTAAAGGAGCCTTCCAACATGCCCTGAACGAAAAATTGAAAGATGAGCTGGCATGCCGAGATGAACCGGACTCTCTAGATGAACTAATTAACCTGGCCATCAAGATAGATAATAGAATTAGAGAGAGGTCCCGACCCTCAAATCCCCGGCCATCTCTGCCTCTCATGAGGAGGAGTTCTCCCAGCTCTGACTCGTCCAGCCCTCCAATCCAGAACCCACCAGAACCCATGCAGTTAGGCCGAGCCCGGCTAAGTCCAGAGGAATGGCAGCGCCGTCTATCCTCAGGTTGCTGTCTTTACTGCGGCTCACCTAAACATTTCATCTCCTCCTGTCCGGTCCGCCCAAAAGCCCTTGCCCGCCAGTAGGTCTGGGGGTCCTGGCGGGCGGATCTAAAGAGAATGATTACCTCCGGTTAAGTCTTCCTGCTGTTCTCACTATCCAGCATGATTCCTACCCCCTCCAAGCCTTAGTAGACTCAGGTTCTGAGCAAAATCTCATTCACCCTGATTTAGTTGCGCAGTATCAAATTCCGGTCCATGCTTTACCTTCCCCCTTGCAGGTGGCTGCCTTGGACGGAAGTTCTATGGCCAATATAACCCACCAGACTGACCCAGTTTCCCTCCACGTCTCGGGCAATCACCAAGAGCTCATTCAATGCTTCGTGTTTCCCACTAAGGGTGCCCCTCTGGTTCTTGGGTTCCCCTGGCTCTGTAAACACAACCCCCACATTAACTGGGCCGAGGCTCGTATTGACTCATGGAGCCCTTATTGTCTCAACCAATGCCTGCAATCTGCTAAGCCGTCTCTGCCTTCAGAGCCACCCCAGCCCATTGGTGAACCTGATCTAACTAATGTTCCTAAAGAATACCATGACCTCCATCGGGTATTCAGTAAAGATCTCGCCCAATCTCTCCCTCCTCATCGCCCCTATGACTGCTGTATTGACCTCCTTCCTGGTGCCCCACTTCCCTCCAGCCGTTTGTTTAATATCTCTAAGCAAGAGAGGCAAACTATGGAATAGTACATAAATGACTCACTTAAAGCTGGTCTCATTCGCCACTCCTCTTCCCCCCTTGGTGCAGGATTCTTTTTTGTGTCCAAGAAAGATAATACACTCCGGCCATGTATCGATTATAGAGGGCTCAACCAAATCACTGTAAAGAATAAATATTCTCTCCCTCTCTTGTCCTCAGTTTTTGAACCAGTTCACCAAGCCTCCATCTTCTCCAAGCTCGACCTGCGCAATGCCTATCATCTCATTCGCATTCGAGAAGGTGACGAATGGAAAACTGCATTCAAAACCCACATTGGTCACTTTGAATACTTGGTCATGCCCTTTGGTCTCTGCAATGCCCCTGCCACTTTTCAGAACCTGGTCAATGATGTTCTTAGGGACTTTCTCAATGTTTTTGTTTTTGTCTACCTTGATGACATTCTCATCTTCTCCAACAGCTTGGATGAACACCACAAGCATGTTAGGTTGGTCCTCCAAAGGTTATTGGAGAATCGGCTCTTCGTCAAGGCTGAGAAATGTCAGTTCCATGTTTCTTCCATCACCTTCCTCGGCTATGTGTTTGAGGGTGGACAGGTGAAGACGGACTCCGTTAAGATCAAGGCTGTAGAGGAGTGGCCTGTTCCGAACTCCAGAAAGCAACTCCAGCGCTTTCTGGGGTTCGCTAACTTTTACCGCCGTTTCATCCGGAACTTCAGTGTTATCGCAACTCCGCTCACTGCTCTGACTTCCACCAAACAACCCTTCAGATGGACACCAGAAGCAAATCTCGCATTTGATGAGCTAAAAAGAAGGTTTGTGGATGCCCCTATTCTTATTCACCCTGACCCTTCTGCTCAATTCACAGTTGAGGTTGATGCATCTGAGGCTGGTGTGGGGGCCATCCTGTCCCAGCGTTCTTCCAGAGATGGCAAGCTCCATCCGTGTGCCTTTTTCTCCAAGAAGTTTTCCACCACAGAGAGCAGGTACGACATTGGTGATCGGGAGCTTCTGGCCATAAAACTGGCCCTTGAGGAGTGGAGACACTGGCTTGAGGGTACGGAGCTCCCGGTCATCATCTGGACTGACCATAAGAATTTGGCCTATCTTCAGTCTGCCAAACGCCTGAACCCACGCCAGTATCGTTGGTCTCTCTTCTTCTCCCGCTTCAACCACAACATCACCTACCGCCCTGGTTCCAAGAACACTAAGCCAGACGCCCTATCCAGACTCCATTCCCCAGATGACCCCTCTGAGGCCTCAGGAGCCATACTCCCAGCCACCTGCACTATTGGGGGCCTCACCTGGGACTTGGAGAGAGCCATCCAGGAGGCCCTAACCTCTGATCCAGACCCAGGAGGCGGTCCCCCCAACCGGCAGTATGTTCCAACCTCAATCCGGGCTCGTGCCATCCATTGGGCACACGCATCAGGTTTCTCCGGCCATCCTGGCATAAGCCGGACAATCGGCTTACTTCGTCGATACTTCTGGTGGCCTTCACTTAATAAAGATGTTATTGAATATGTCTCTGCCTGTTCCACTTGTGCTAGAAACAAGTCCTCACATCGCCCACCTTCTGGTCTTTTACAACCTCTGTCCATTCCAACCCCTCCCTGGTCCCACATCTCCCTCGATTTTGTCACTGGTCTCCCCACATCCAAACAGAGTGTCATCCTCACCATCATAGATCGTTTTTCTAAGGCGTGTCACCTGGTTGCCCTCACCAGACTCCCCTCGGCCGCTGAGACCGCCAAACTCCTTTTCCGCCATGTTTTTCGCCTTCATGGTATCCCCACTGAGATTGTCTCTGATAGGGGACCTCAGTTCACTTCTCAGGTCTGGCGGGACTTCTGTTCCATGCTCGGTGCTCAGCCTTGTTTATCTTCAGGGTTCCATCCACAAACCAATGGACAGTGTGAACGTCTCAACCAGGAACTAGAAAACACCCTGCGCTGTTTATGTGCCTCCAATCCCACCTCTTGGAGTGTCCACTTAGCGTGGGTGGAGTACGCCCATAACTCGCACATCTCATCTGCATCTGGGCTATCTCCTTTTGAGGCCTCACAAGGTTTTCAACTATCCCTTCTACCCATCTCCTTCCCAGATACTGTCATTCCATCTGTCAAGCATCACATGCAGAACTGTCAGCGTATTTGGAACCAGACTAAAGCCGCCCTCTAAAGAACTTCTGCCCAAAATAAACGCCTCGCAGATAGGAAGAGAGTTCCTGCTCCCACTTTCTCCCCCGGCCAAAGAGTTTGGCTATCATCAAAAAACTTTCCACTAAAATATTGTTCCCGCAAGTTATCCCCCAGGTTTCTAGGTCCGTTCATTGTTGAAACCATCCTGAGCCCATCTGCAGTCCGCCTGAAGTTACCTTCTCATTTACGTGTCCATCCAGTATTTCATGTTTCTCAGATTAAGCCCTACATCTCTAGTCCTTTGTGCCCTCCTTCCGAGCCCCCTCCACCCGCCCGGGTTGTTGATGGTCACCCGGCCTACACCGTCCGTCGTATTGTGGATGTGCGTCCCCGTGGGAGGGGTAGACAGTACCTGGTTGACTGGGAGGGATATGGTCCAGAGGAGCGGTCCTGGGTACCGCGGTCCTTTATACTGGACCCATCCCTCATATCCTCTTTTGAACGCTCCACTGCATCTTCTTCGGGTCGGCCGCCAGGAGGCGTCCGTTGAGGGGGGGTACTGTTAGGTACTGCAGGGGAGGGGTTTCTCTTCATTTACAGGATGGCAGGCTGATGAGATCCAGCTGGGGCACATCATCACCAATCAGCAAGGACCTTAAATAGGAGCGGCTTCCCGGAGACAGATGCCAGATGGTTCCGCTTCTACAGTGGTACACAGCTCTCAGTACTGCCTGTACAGTGTTTTACTTGTTTCTGACGCCTTTCCTATCCATTCCTTCCTCGTAGATCCAGCTCTGACCATTCTCTGGTGCCGAATTACCTGGTCCTCACTGCCTTGCTAGGCCGTGCCCCTGGATACCTCCACGACCACCACCCAGCTGCTGCCTGTTCACCCTCAGTCCCCTGCTGGAACTCCTCCACCTTGGAAACCCATGTACCCACCCCCGCTCATCTCACTCTCAGACCGTAAGCCATTACCAGATTACACCATCCTTCCCTTCATTACTCCCCTGTCTAACCGCTCACCTTTTCTCAGTTCCACCTCTGGCCCGGTTCCTCCCTGCTGCTGCAGATCAACGCCTCTCTGTCCTCTCTCCAGTGTTTTTTGACTAATTCAAATAAATCTGTTAAGACTGATTGGGTGTCTGTAGTTGTCGCTTGCCTTTGAGTCCTGGTACCTCTCAAACATGACATGTGTCATTGGCTGCTATGGGCATAAAAGGAGAGAAACTCATGCTGTGGTCACCATCCTCCTCTGACCTCAACCCTATTGAGAACCTTTGGAGTTTCCTCAAGTAGAAGATCTGAGGGTGGAATGCAGGTCAGATCAAAACAGCAGCTCGGGAAGATATATCTGACATCCTGCAAAGAAATTCAAGCAGGAACTTTCCACAAACTCTCAAGTTCAATGGATGCAAAAATTGTGTAGTGATATCAAAGACGGGGTCCAATGTTAACATGTAACTCTGTCTGTTAAGATGTTTTGATTGAAATAGCTTTTGATTTTAGTACATGTGACCACTTAATGCTGCACATTCAAAGAACGACTGTTTGCAGTTCTTTATAATCCATTAAATCTTTAGAAAATCTGCTGTGCATAATAATTTGGAACAGTGCATTTTGAGTTTTTTATTTTTGAAAAAAATACTGTTCTCATTGGGAGCTTTGTTCAGTAAAATTTGATTGATACTGTAATAGTTCATGACTTGAAAATTATACTGACCATCATTTGCATTCACCATTCAAGAAAATCTGAGAAAATATCACTTGCATAATAATTTGGACCACGGTGTAATTTGTTCCTGCAGCCAGCCCTAGTTCTGTCTATATCTACATGTCTCTTCTCCACCTGTACTGTATGCATACACCCACCGCGCTTTTCACCACCATTTGCTCCTACATAGGCACGAGGCAGCAGCTTAAAGAAAGCCGTTGTATTCCATGTTATCGGGCCAGTCAATTTAAGGATGCCTATTCATCCCCCCCCGAAAAATGACAAATACAGACATCATAATCAATCAATAAAAACCCCCAGAATACCTAGACCAAACTTCAAAATTGGACGTTAAGCTGCTAGTATTTAGCATTTGTCAACAATGGCTATGAGTCTGTTAAGATTCATAGCCAGAAGTGAGAAAGTTGTGCAACATAAATAATCACCAGGGTGAAACACGGTGTGCTAAATAGTGAAACATAATTTAACAACACTTTGTGGCAGATAATGTGCCTCGAAGAATTATAATAATCAAGTTATTAAAATCATTGGAGGAATCTTGACAGCCCTAATTGGCTGCTTTCTTTCCATCATGTGTCAATTTTTCCTCTGTCTTCACATTGTCGCCTTCATAATAAATTTTTGAATGCAAACTTGACTGTGCTCTGTCACGCAGCACGGCTGACTGAGTGCTATTATCTTAAGGAGCTTGTCAAGTGTTTATACTTCAAAACAGAACCGCATGATGTGTATTTTGCATTTAACTCTCGAGTCTGTTTGGACTGTGTCTCTTTCCCACTTTGGCGTGGACCCACCATCTTTATTCCTGTGTCAAGTGGCTCCACTTAAGGATGACTAAGGGGCCCTCTTCAGGATGGTTCCCAAGCTATAAAAACTGAAAGAAGGTCTGAGTAGTAACCCTAACCCTATGTTAGTTAATCGACTGAAACTAATTTTAATCTAACAAACCAGTAATCAACAATTAATCGTAAGTCAATTAATTGTTTGCTTTCCTATTGACAAAAATCCCTCACCTCTACATGTCACTGTGTGAGCTCTGAGCAGCTCTTTAAGCAGTAGGCAGTGGCATCCACAGTGTAAAACTGAGCGCTTGTTGAGGTCTTTCACCCACTCTGACATCCTGTACTCTTTATTTCACTGCATATGAGCTATGTAAAGCTGTGCAACACTATTCACTGAATGGAAATTCAACTCAGTGCAGTTATAAGCACATGCTGGCAGAGTGGTGTAGGTCAGAGGGCACAGGGCATCTTGTCTTGTTCAGCTTGACCCAAATTTGCTGATGATGTTCCAAAATTAATATCACATCACAAAACCTGCTGATCCTATGAGCTGATCCTGAGATTCAAAATGGTATTGCAGTTGGAATAACAGCTCTAATGTGCTCAGCATGCAAGACTTCCAAAATTTGTTTTTTCCAGATCTGTGGTTGTCTCACCCCACCCCCATGACCCGCCTCCACCTAGCTCCCCCTGAGATGTTGTTTATTGTGATCTCTGTTGTGATTATATCTTACTTGAGAAGATTTCCCAGGTTAAATAGAGCCCGGTTATGATGAGGGTTGATCTCCAGGGCTTTCCTGTAGTAACGCTCTGCCTCATCTGGGCTGCGAGTCAGAGTTCCCAGATTGTTCATGGCACTGGCGTGACGGGGGTATAACCTGTGAGCCAAGGAGTGGAGATTTGAGATTAGACTTTTTCAAGGAAAATTGCCTTTGTCAGAAAATCCTGAACAAACTTTCCTCAAGAAATCTGAAAAAACATTTAGGGGTGCCACTCTCTGTAGTGTATACAACAATGGCTCATCAACAAATAGACACAGGTGTAACAAAAGGTGGTCACACAACAAGGTTTTGTTTTCCCAAACAGTAATTTATTGAAATAAGAAGGAACAGGAGACAAAAAAAAAATTCTTTATCCAACACACTGCAAAGTTGTGTTCAGACCAGCCAGTGATCTGTGATCCTACAGACTACTGACTGGTAGTCTGTAGGATTCCTGAACAACCCCAGGAATACTGCAAGGGTTGTTCAGGTTATGTAGAATGTCAGGCAGGATTGAAAAATCTGCCTGACATTACTTTTGTAATTTTAGTTACTTTTGTAACTAAAGCTTCATTTGCTACCCTGCTGCTACAAAAGCAGCGGAGATGAACAAGGTAGATAAGAAATGGCACATAAATGCTTTGAATTCAATCAAACACAGAGCTTCTGTTTTAGCTTTGTATCTTGCAATCTAACTTCATGTGGCCTCACATACGTTAGTTAAATTGTTTTACTTTTCCAAGCATGTTCAGGCTCCATAGAGATCAAAGGCATAGCATTATGTAACTTTAGATCATATTTGTCTGATGGATTGCAGTTTGTTAATGCCAATGACAAATCTTCCTCATGCAATAACGATATTTATGGGGTACCAAAGGGTTCTGTTCTTGGTCTTTTTTTAAAAAATGATGCTGTAATAATCTATTTTTACCTGTCACTTTTTAAAATGAGAATACTGACATCTTCAATTGCATTCAATTTTCATTTGGTTTTTTCTACAGCGAGGCACCCGACGACTACATCCACTTGCTTTCAGCAAATAAAGCCAAGGCTCAATATTTCATCAAACATTGTTCAAAGTAACTGGGAGAAGAAAAAAAGACAAGATACTCCTGCTGATGCGCGTTAAATGAAAGAAGCCAACAAAAAACAACGGCTTCGTTCAATGTGCATCTAGAGCGATTTTGACGTGTTTGAAGTGAGACATTTGACATCATGCTCTAGAGGTCAACCTCTAGAGCATGTCTAGAGCAAGTCTCGCATCCAACTCTTTAAGTTGGACGCGTTTTGGAGACGCGAAACAGGTTCAGTCTGAACACAGCATAACAGCATTTCAATATAGATTTAGTTGAAATTTAGTTTAATTAACTGTACGTAAAAGCAATCACTGATAATTGTTATTTGCTGAGGTGTATTTTTGAACAGATTTACCAAACGTTAAATCTGCTGATTTCAGTGTAACTTTAAGCGCCTGGCTGACATACATTGAAGGCATGTTAGTTTATTACATTAAAGATGTTTTTGAATATGTCCAAGATGAATTAAAGTAAAGTTAAAAGTTTAATTGTGTTATTGTGAGAAGCAAAACTCCAGTTGCAATGCCTTCAACTTGTTGCCATTCAATTTATATTAAACTTCAGTAGAAAAGACCGTTTTTACAGCTGGTATTCATTTAGATTTGTTTGGATTTGTTTAGTATGACATAAGTCACTCTAAAGTAAACAGACTGTATATATGTAAGAGCAAAAATGTTTTATAATTCCATTAAATTTTTCTTTATAGCTTTCACGGTGTGTTCAAACCAAAGTCATTCTGAAGATAATAAAGAAGTGTTTATGAACCATCAATATAAACAATAATGCTGCACCCCTCTACCTCTGCTCCAATCCAGTCAAACTGATCTTAGCTTTTGGCTATGAAGCAGACCTTTAATACATAAATGAGTGCTTACAGGGACAGTCTGCTGACAGTATGAAGAGCAGAGATAAGAAAAACTCGTGATGAATCCCGGCTATGAAAACAAAAATAGCCTTGTTAGAACTTACTACAAACTCTACAGTCACAAAATGGAAAACTTGGTCTTCACTCGTGCCACATAAATTTAATCTCCCTGTTTTGTCTCTCCAATCCAGCAGAGCTGTGCAGTGCAGTGGCTCCAGTTTGTCATGCAAGGTTGGTTCAATGTTGTAAATGGCCTTGAGCAGAATTTATTTAGAGGCCTTCTTCCTGCTAAGGATATCAGCACCACTAACATAGTTTCAAAATAGATTTAGTAAAATCTGGGGTAGCGGGTATAGTTTAATTGGCCAAACTTAGAAGCAGTCACTGTTCAATGTAATTTACCGAGATGTATTTTTGAACAAAGATCAAACACAAAAATCATCCTTATAGCATCAGATTGTAGCAACAGAACAAAATATGAAGAATCTTACACTTAAATGTTAATTTAAAATATTTAATCCCTGATAAAAGCATTAAATGAAATTTAACAGCAATGTCATTCTCTGTAAACAAATGTTAAAAGTCTAGCTCTTTGGTCTGTATTCAAATGTTTGCATTTATGGGGTCCCCTGCAGGTCTGGGGGCCTTAAGCAGTCTCTGAGTTCATTTATGCTTTAGGACAGCTCTAAATGTGACCAGAATTACATAGTGTTTTTAGATTCACTGGCTGATCCACGTGCTTTATTAGAATACATAAAACAAAATTCATTATTTTAAGTGTATTTTTGTTTGTTGTTTTTAAGACTCTTTAGTTGTGTTTAAATATTGTCAATAATGTAATATTTTTACATTTTCCCTCAACACTTTATAATACAAAAACACGGTGGGCCACTGGTGGACCACCTCAGCGCTCCAACCGCCAGGCTTAGCAAGTTTTCTGGGGGAAATGCTTTATGGTAACAACATTTTAACTATGAAGATTGTTTTTTGCACTTTTACAAATTAACCTTGCCAGCTCCTTAAATTTTTAAATTTAAATATTAAACAATTTAAAATCTATCTATACTAAAATTTTAACAAATGTTAAAATTCCAGTTGTATGGCCTGTGTTAAAATGTTAGCGATCAGCTACTTAGTTCATTTATGCTTTGCATTGTCTGTAAATGTAACCAGCATTACATGATGTTTTAAGATCCACTGGCTGAAAACTTAAATAGGATTTAACAAACATGAAAAAATATATATATATATATTTTAATTTTATTTCTTTGTTGTTTTTAAGACACTGAGTATTGTCAACAAGGTCCTCCAGTTACATCTGTTTCCTGTCACCAGGCTTAGCAAGTTGGCAATATTAAAGTGCTAGCTAAAGTAAACCGTGGTTCTCATAACCAGGGTTTCTGAGGGAAAATGAGAATCCAGAATATTATTTCAACTAATGAATGCTGTGAAAAAAAGGATTTGTTGCTCATCAGAAATGCGTAATTTGTGCTGAATTGAAAAGCAGGAAATAAAAGAAACAGAAATAGTGAGCATCCAAACTGATAAGGACAAATTAACCGATGTTCTTCTCATTTAGGTAAGCTGTGAAAAGTTCCTAACTAATAACAGTATTCAAGGATACATGTGACATGTTATGTGCTAAGAGTTTGTGCCACCACACGCTATTTTCAGAGCCAACTCAAAAGATACATTAAAAAAATACTGTAAATAAAAATAGTTCAGTACAGTAGAAAATAGACCCTACTCAACACAAACTTTGGCAAAAATGTGGAGTCACTACTCTTAGAATCTGTTTACCTTTGGTTTTACAATTGTACTGAAATAAATAATTACAACTATGGCATGAAGCTATATAGAAGTTAAAAACTTTGCCTTTGCTGAGAGTATTGATGAAGCTTATTGAAAAAGACATTGTTCAGGTTTGTTGCTACATAACATCTAAATTAACAAAGAATTCAGTTTGATTTATATAAAATAGCCTACATTCTAGCTTAACGGAATAATTCAGTTTACACGGAGTCTCACCTCAGGGCATTGTTGTAGTGGTAAATAGCTTCTTCATGTCGAGCACTGTCTTTCAGAAAGTTAGCATAGTTGTAGTGGACTTTGGCATTGTGAGGCAGAGTCTTGAAACCAGAGCTGAAATGGCAGAAGAAAGATTTATAAAAAGAATCCTTCAAAGAAAGATTAACATTCTGTGTCTTTTAGTTGAGTATGATGTTTTGTGAAATAGTGCTGCTTTAAACAACAATGTCCTTGTTTAAACAACAATGTCCTTGTGATCAGTATCCCCGACGGATCTACAACGGATTTGGTGCAGAACTTAATTTGCCTGGACAGCCAACCGGACAGCTGGACCGAGGCCATTGAACCCTCCATGTCAGACCCGCAGACAGGGGCACTTCATGTAAACAACCGTTTATTTGCTGTGACTTGAGCTCAAAGTGCAATGCTACAGTTAGCTTACCAAAAGATTGTATTTAAAAATAATAATGGAAAAATGGCTAAAGGCCAGGTCACTAAAACGAAAGCCTGCAGACACCGGTGGAAGGTTTCTCAGGGTGAGTTCCAGAGCTTTTGGTTTTGAACACTGTTATATTACAATACATAGTGTGCCACAAGCATGCAATTCTAGGTCTGTGGCTGTGCTGAATACAATATGACAGTGACGAGGCAGTGGACAGAACTGACCCCACACTGAATAACTGCATCTTAACACCTAATGTAAAATTTGACATGTTGGGTGACAAGAAAAATGAAAGAAAATGTTTATTTTTGCCAGTGCAACTCAAGTCTATTTTCCTTTTATTGTTCTTGTAATTTACAAATAGCCCTAAAATGTTACGAGTGCGCACAACACCTGTTATAAAGAACTTTTCTACTTTCCATGTGTTTTCTATCACTGGAGGGCTTAGAATCCATGCTTTCAAAACCTATAAATAACTCAAAACGACCACAGCATACTTGCTTATGGTTTCATTGTGGCCATTCACATTTAAAAAACAGCACCACCCTTCACATTAGGAGGAACAAAGACTAATATTTTCATTTCAGACTATAGATATTAAGATGTTGTGTTATTGCAGGGGCAATTTTAAGTTAAGTGATCCTTGAGTGTTTAAATGGGGCAAGTGGTCCTTGGCCTGAAAAAGTTTGAGAAATACTGCTCTAAAGAAAAAATATTTTACTTAGCAAATTACTTCTCTAAATAATTACTTAGAGCAAATTACTTCACAGGTAGTTGGTTCAGTGGCTATGAACTAATGTATAGTAGATTTCTAAAGTCTAGCCCAGCTCTCAGTGATGGACATTTTCAGCGCATGTTTAAAGTTAGATGGAAGTAGACAAGAGTGTAAGCTGGATGGGGAAAACCCATTACTGTTGGGCGACATACATTCAGCTTTATATGCTTCATGCAACTTTATTTTTTTCTCATATTATTTCTTTGTAAAACATTGTAGTCTGTAGAATATAGTCATGTAAACAAGAACATGAGGACACAACCACAAGGCCTGAAAAAAGGATTAGTTGTTAAATATTCCATTTATTCCTATAATCATTTTCATGTTTTCATGACTAAATGAGAGCTTGTTCATAAAAAAGACTGAATATAGAATACACACTGTATATAAATATTATGTAATATATGAATGTTCGGTGAAAAGGGTAACAATTCGGCAACCAGTGATGGCATAGTTATTTAGAAAAAGTAACTTTAATCTGATTACTCCTTGAAAAAGTAACTTAGTTAGATTACTGACTACTTGATTTGGAAAGTAATTAAGTTACACTGAAAGTCACTTTTTTAGTTACTTTCAGCTGCTGCTAACAACAACGCTCCACCACCTGTGAATATTATATTGATCTTTGCCAATGTGGAAGTTATCTTATAATAGTAATATCAACAATGTGTCTCCATTTATAAGGTTGAACTGAAGGGGAGATTGTTTAATGATTAAAACAGTACAAAAAAAACCCTCTAATAATTTCTCTGTGTTTATGTGTGTTCCACTATTGTCTGGAAAACTATAAATAGGACTTTAGAGCCCCCCCTTCTCCCCTCTGCCCCAACCTCCAGGTTCTGCGTTACGGCCCTGTGTTTGGTGTCAGAGCTCAGATCTCCTCCTGCGGCTCTACAACTCAGATGTCCCGCTGCACAGATTTGTGACATTTATCTTAATATTAATAATTATAATGGCGTTTAGTTGCACAACTTTACAGACTCGTTCATTCATGGCTGTTTTCACGGTTATTGCGCTGTTCATAGTCTCGATGTTTGCAGTTTTCTGGAGCGCAACGCGAAGCTCGACGTCATTCAGAATATATATACTTAATATATTAACTTGACATTAACAAAGACACAGCAGGACGGCTCATTCGGAAAAGGATGGACAGGGAGAGTCTGACTAAAACTAACTGGATGTCAGACAAATTCTGGGGTTTATGTTTAATTATTTCCAAGCCCAAAAACCTCAACCCGCGACTCATTAAATCTGCAAGCGACTTTAGAAAAAAAACAAAACAAGCCCAAAGCCACTTATAATAATCGGACTTGGCGAGCGAAACTGAAAATAGTTCCTGTTTTTCCAGCAACAAAATGCGCATCTTCCTCTTCCCTCCATTGTTTACATTTTTGTCGCTGCTGCTAACTGTCGCATAGAAACGGCGGTCACTCTCCAAGACACCTAGAGAAAATAAAATAAAATTACAAAAGATAATAGTAACGCACAGTAACGCAAAGTGATTTCGGTAAGTAACTGTAGTCTGACTACTGGATTTGAAATAGGAACACATTAGTGTTACTGGTTACTGAAAAAAGTGAAAAAAATGACTGACGTGACTGATGGCAATGCAGCCATTTTTGTGTGTAGAAACTGTACTTATTATAAATCACTGAGAAGGTGAGACACACTCACCGAAAGAGAGCTTCCCTGGAGAGCCAGACGGTGTTCTGTTGGACGGTTTTCCAGGAGAAGAGCAGGATCAGCAGCAACATGAAGACACTGAGGAGTGTGGTGCCCCAGCGGCCTGCAACTGAAAAGAGTCGGCCTAGACCAGCAGCCACAAGGATACAATACCCCATACTGGAGAAGGAAAAGGAAAAGGAAACAAAGAGTCAGGTAAGTTTCAGGATAACATTATGTAACATAGGTTGCTCTGATTGAAGATATTAGTTAGCTTACAAAAGAAACTCTTCAAAATAAGTTTTGAAAACTACTGACTACACTGAAGACCCAGCAACATTTCAGGGGGCTTTGCATGTCAATCAAACTCTTCCAGTTATCCCTGAATTGAGCAATGGTAGCTTTCTGGGATGTGCTGATAATGCTGTGTTTAGTTAGTAATAATTTTAATGCTTTTTGGCAAATCATCTCTTTCAAAATTTTAGATGTGTCCCTGGTTCAATGCACCTGAATTAAATGGCTGAATTATCTCCTCAGTGCAGTCAAGTTCTCCAAAGTCCTGCTAATGATCTGAATATTTGACTTTAGTTTGTTAATTTTACATTGTCATTTATATTATTTTATAAACAGATCAGGGAAGAGCTTGTTTTTGTACACACTGTTTATATCACAAGTGTCAAACTCAACACCAGTCCGGTGTCCTGCAGGTTTTAGATGTGCCACAGGTACAAAACACTGGAATGAAATGGCTTAATTACCTCCTCCTTGTGTAGATCAGATCTCCAGAGCCTTAATGACCTAATTATTCTATTCAGGTTTGGTGCAGCAGAGGCACATCTAAAAGTTGCAGGACACCAGCCCTTGAGGACTGGAGTTTGACACCCCTGGTTTATATATATTTGTTTCTGATAGACAAAAAAGGACAGTTATAAAAGTTCTGCAGTGTCTCTCACCCAGATATAACACACTCACCTGGGCATGTAGAGAACTCTCTCAGCCACAACAAATCCCACTCTGAAGAAAAGATTACTGGCAGGAATGAAGGGAAATACAAGAAAACAAATTCCTACCAACACCTCCTTTTTCTCCTGCCTCTGTAGGTGAAAAAAGAGGACAATCAGGGCAAAAACACAATCAACATAAGTAGAACAGCACTCACTTGTGAGGAAAATGTAATAGAGTTTCAAAACCTCATTCAGTCAAGGTAATTTATTTATTAGGTTTTATTAGGTTTATTTAATAGACAGACACACATTAACAGTGGCGCAAAAGGCCGCTACGCAGTGTATGCAACGCATAGCGGCGCCTGCACTAGAGGGGGCGCAAAAACGATGTGGGGAATTTTTTTTCTAGTCAGCATTTTATGTACTTAACAGCTGTTTGTGTATGAAATGATCAATAACAGAGGAACAGCACTGATTAGGCCCCTCCCCTCCTGCCAGCTGCTCTCCCTCCCATACAGGTAACTTGGGCGGCGGCCACTGAGGCGCGTTTTTTTTTTTCTTCTGTTAAATTTGAATTGAATTAGTGCCTCGACAACAGGGAGCTAAAGATGGGCGCAGAAAAAACTCCGGAGCACAAAACAGAAAACGGAAGAGGGGATAAAGATGTTGGAGAGACGAAGAAAAGCTTTTCAAAGTGGTTGAAAGACAGAAGGTCAGTA
>CAEFZX010007091.1:0-29220 GCA_903066825.1 Alfaro cultratus
AAGAAACTAGAATATAAGGCGTATTTTCAGTTGTTTTACACATTTTTGTTTAGTACATATTTCCACATGTGTTAATTTATAGTTTTGATGCCTTCAGTGTGAGTCTACAATGTCAATAGTCATGAAAATAAAGGAAACTCATTGAATGAGAAGGTGTGTCCAAACTTTTGGTCTGTACTGTATACTGGGGCAACCTAATCTGTACACACATGTTTGCATTATACAGAAAAGGCTCCAAAATGAAAAGCTCACAATAACATTTTGGCAAACAAACCTAATCTGTGGTTTTCTGTTATTTAAAAGGTTTAGAATAAAAGGAAATTGCCAAGAACAAATATATTCTACATATATAAATTCTTTCTACTATAAAATTCCTGATGTTTTATGGCATTGCATAAAGCTTCCTCTCTATATAAAGAGCCACTCAATCTTGTAAGTCAGTATGAGGGGTTATTTTGCTTAGGAAACAAAATAATTCTGGAAGGATACAGTGGACACAGTCACACACCATGTGCTTTGTAGATATGTGGCATTCTTATATCTGTTTATTGATCACAGCAGATGGGCGTCAATCAATCTTATCTGGGCTCCACATACTCTCCAACTAACATCCCGAGGCAGGCTAAACCAATACTGCAAGCCCCAAGCCACCCATATAATCGCCAGACACCTTGAGCAAATTTTCTGTTTGGATGTGTGTTTGTGAGAGTGTTGAAATAACAAGGTGCACAGTCTGGAGGTGCAATGGAGGGCACATACAAAACCCCCTCACCAACAACTTGACTACTTGAACCAAAAACCCACATTAATCTTCACCTGGGATTCCAGTTATCTATTCCTTGTAACTTCATTTTCACACACTTTGCTGAGGCAAATTCAAAGCTCGCAGCATCTGTGAAGTAGGTTGTACAAAAAGGCTGACATTTCTTAAAGATTAGGATGTGGTGCTAATGTGATTTTTAGTAAAGTGAGGCATGTATTTGGAAGTAAATCTCATCTACCCTGAACATCTGCTTCCACATGTTTGCTATGGAACAAACATGTTCCATAGCATGTTTGTTGTTTGCTTATAGTCAACAACGGATGACTTCTGACGTCTTTCTTCCAGCCACCCTTCAAAAAACAACAGATTTAAAGAGTGCATGACTAACAGTTGTCCTGTCAAAAGATTTCCCCATGTTAGGTGTTTTTGACTTTCTTGTCATTGTGCCACAATGGCTAACTCTGTCATACTCTTTCCATTTTCAGAGATTAAACAGTTCTACATGAGCTGTTCAAACCCTGCTTCCTGACTTTCCTCAACTTTATCTTTGACCTGTTTAATGTGTTTCTTGGCATTCATGATGCATTTTGTTCTCTAGCAAACCTCTGATGCCTTAACAGAAGATTGAAGTACACACAGGTGGACCTTACTAAATACAGCAATTGGTTTCACTGAATTTTATCTCTGCATGAAGGTGTAGAAGTGTTAGTATCCTTAATAAATATTTTTACACATGGGAAGTTTTGTTGGTAACATGACAAAACATGAAAAAAATCTGAGTTTAAACACTTTTGCAAAGTACTGCAGGAATTAAACCAATTTTTTAAATGAAGGAATGCACTTTTTCTTACCACGGCAAACATTGCCATTGTCAGGTTCAAACCCAGCCTTGCATGTGCAGCTACCAATAGGCACCATCCACTCTCCATCTCCGTTACAGTAGAGCTTTATTGGGACATCTACTTCCTCTGAGTTTGGGATGCAGATTCCTCTGGCAATGACCAAGGAGGTGCTTTCTGCCCCTGTCATGGTCTCTGGAAAGATTGCAAAGTTTTGGACCACACTCGGGCACTTCTTAAAAAACACCCTGACTGACAGCAGAGACATACAGGCACCATAGTCCTGAAAGGCCAGGTAGAAGCCGTTTTTCGACAGTGGGCCAAAGCTGCGCACCTCTGTGTTGACTTTCATTAGGCGCCCGCCAAAGTCCACCTGAGAAAAGCTTTCATCTGCAGCAATGGTGTCCACCTTGAGGTAGGGGGCCTCCATCCAGAAGGCTGTTCCTTTGGTGGCAATGACAGAATCAGTTTCATAGTAGTACAGATTAAACGTCTCCTTGCAGGAGCCAGGAACATTTGGAATGGAGCTGCAGTCGCGCACTGTGAATCGTATCTCCACATAGATCCGCTGCGAACCACGGCGATCAATGAAGGTCGTGAGGAGCCAGTTGTTCTGGCTGGGCTCGAAGACATTGCACACTTGGTAGGTCCTTATGGTGTTAAGGTTTTCATCATAGCCACTGACTTCCTCCCACTACAGAAGGAGAAAAAGACAGAGAATGGTACATGGCGGATTAGTAATCATTTATGATCGAGCTGTGATGTTTTCTTTTTCCCAAATTCTTTCTGTTAATATTAGCTAAGCTGCAGAGAGTTTGTGCACATATCACTACCTTCCCCCGAGGCACTAAATATGAATTTTCTGGCTAAATTAGCAAAAATGCATTGGCCCACTGAGTGATGAGGCTTATTCATCCTTTGAGGATACGTGAAAGTCTCCTTTCTGTGGAATAATAAACAACTGTCTGAGTGTGGTTACAGAAAAATGCCACTTCCTCGTCTTGTTCTCTAAATGCGCTCACAGCTGTAGAATATGTACTCCCATTGCATCAGCAATAACTGAGTAATTACTGTGGTTGCACTGCTATGTGCCATCTATGCTAAGTGATGCTGGGCACTGAGTTGATGCATTAAAACTACAGTGTGTAACAAATTTTAGATTATGCACTGCTGAATTACAATTAGACAGAGACAGTCTACATGGCAGCCAACCGCCCATCTGATGGAGAGTCACTTGTGTGCAGACAGAGCTGAGATACGCTGTAGGCCATTTCTTGCAGGTTTTGACCCAGAAAGTGTGTTGGATGAGCATCAGAAGGGCCTTGGGGAGTTAACTCAGTGCACCAAATCAAGATGAAAATACACCATTAATATTTGGTTGGAATCACTGAGAACTGGGAGGAGAAATGGCAAACAAGAAGAACCTTTCCTCAACAGCATGTGTTTAGAAAAATGTAGTAATACAGTAATTTGACACTGGCACAAAGGTTAATTGTGATCCTATTGTTCTAAATGGAGATTTACTGCTTGAACTTTTAAAATAAATGTGTCAGATGAAAACACACAGGCACGCTCGACTTATACAAACAGGTTGGTGGACCTGGCTTGTGAAACAACAAAAAGTGAAACTGTCTCCGTAGAATACAAGGTCATGTTTGCAAATATTAAACATAAAAAGTTTTGCAATAAACATTTTTCCAGCTTTTGAATATTATCTTGGCAGAAGGGCGACACATAAGGCCTCACTGCTTTCAGTATTCTCACAGAATAATGTTAATGTTGTTTATCCATGAAAGAAAAACAAAACCAACGGCCTCTTTCAAAAGTATAAATTTATCGATTTATGCCATCATATTCCATAAGTATGTGGTCTACGTTTTTTTTTATTTGAGTTGTTTTAAATGGCTATTATCAGCAGTATTTGAGCAGATAGCGCTGCCTGTATCGACCCGCCTTATCAGCTGCATCTTTTCTGGTCGCCACATACTATACAGTATCTAAGATTGCCATTAGGGAGGTAAACATTTTGATCTTTTATGACAGACTGTCCAATGACATCAAGGTTGGTACATTGATGTGCTTTTGTAGGTGTCTCTCTCAACTCCTGAATCCAGTGGGATAATTTAGAAAACGACAAGGATGTTCCATCTTCAACGTCATTGCAAAAGTGGCACAAAATAATCCAAAGACTTATTCCATTCCTGGTGGTCACTGATTTATTCAGTAGAGTGATGAGTTGTAGCTTATCAGTGTAACTTAGCACACACTCTTCTGCATAGTTACATGGATGTTGCTCGTCTAAATCAGCAACAAATTTAACAATAAACACTTATGAGATTTTGATGTTGAGTATTCACTAATATCCTCATTAACAGAACCTCTAAAACGTAGAAATTGTCTAACACTTTTTGGGACTTTTTTTTAATGTTATTTTATATCCTACTTAAAAAATCTATTCTTTATACCCTGCCTACATATAGCAACTTGGTTAAAAGAACTGTTTCTTAAAAAAAATCCCAAGCCAAAGATACAAATACCTGTAGGAGAGGAGAAGTTAATGAGATCTAGAGTGGAAGGAGTGGACCTCTAGTCAGTTCATGTTTCCTGTGTGCATACATCTCCTGGTGCTTCCTCCTTCCTCTGACCTTTAAAGCCCCACCTGCTCAATCAGGCTCAATAGAGCAGAGGAGAAATATCGGCTCTCTGCACATAGCCCTAAAAACCAGTCAAGATCCAAAATTCTGCTCGATAACTCTATAAAATGATGTGAAATGACTGGAACGGGATGGATGTGAACCATCTGATTTTAATATAGATGATGAAACTATTTGTTGCAAGGAACATATTCAGAGGAAAACAGGAAGGTTCAAACCAAGTGAGGCCATGTATAGGGTGGAGTGGGAAGATACATGATGAACAGTGAAACTGCTGACATGATAAATGAGTTTACAGAAATCTGAGGTGCAAATTAAAGCCTTTTTCCTCAACGCAGCTCCCTCAGTGCCCACTTCACTTCGCTCTCCTCCCCCCTCTTCCGCTCTCTTCTCCCATCTCTGCTCTGTAATGACCATTCATCAGCATTACAGGAACCTGTCCCTTTCAGCACTGCCTGTTCATTAATACAGCCAGCCCTAGGCTCCTCTGCACCCGTCTGCTCTGGTCTAGGAGGGGGTCCTCACCGCCTCTCGTCTAGCCAAATGACCACCATATTTCACACCAGAAAGGGGCCTGAGGCGTCTCCAATAATGCCCATCCACAATCTGTCTAGAAATTCATTGGCTCACATAATAATGAAATACTTTTTTTTATTTTTTTATTTCCTACTCAGTAGATATTCAGTGTCACCACTGTGTCAAACACAAGTCAAACTATTACAGGAGCCCTGGTTATTTAGCAGATAACAGACTCTGTGACACACTTTCACCTCATCCCTTTAGCGGTTTGCATTTCTACACTGTTACACCAGTGTGCTCGAAGAGAGTGGTATTTGTAATTTGATAGTTTACCGACAACATATTGATTTGCTGGCTCTTGTTTTGCTACAGAGAGCTTGAGGGTACCTGCCACATTTCTGCTTGTGTAGGTCCAAAACATTTGATTACTGAGGGTATCGACATTTTTCTGTGTTCTTCAGTGTCTACGTAATTTCCTCACCATTAAGGGATCCTCGTCGCATGCATTTAGAACACAGGGACAGTCTTCAAAAGAGCATGTCCTTGTCACACCAAGGAATTTCTGTTTTATTGCTTTTTCCTCCAGTCCTTTACATTATTCAAACCAAATGTCTCTATCTGACATCTCTTTGACCCCTGAAAAGAGAGGGCATCATCATCTGTCACCTAAAGATAATGGAATTCTCTGATCCTTGCATCTATTTTTTCCTTTAATAATTTGGGAATAAAACAGCTCAAGGCCTAAACTGCATATGTTTAGACCATGCATTAAAGACTACAGAATAGATTTACGCAGTCTGTATCAACATGTTTCTAAAGGAAAAAGTAGTGATAAATTATAGGAAAGGACAGCAAGGTAAGAGGCAAGGAAGAAATCAACTTGCAGACTCACTACTTGGAGCTATTTTCGCCTATATGATATACAATAAAATAATTTAAAAAATAAATAAAAATATTGAGTCACAAAACTTTTAATGTATCAGCTTGTGGAAAATGTTGAGAAGTTTGTATATTTTTATTACAGCTGGATGAGACAAATCAGAAGAACATGGGGCTTGCAAAGTAAAAATAAAAAATGTAACAGAGCCTGGATCTTTGGTATATCTCTGAGAAGTCAAGTGTTTGGTATTATGCCAAGGAACCATCTGCTTGGTCAGAGAACACTACTATCTCTGATTGGGAGGTTAACAGTAGTCAGACGTCCAGTCAAAATTGTCGAAGAAGGTTGTTTGTGGCAACAAAAGCTATTGATTTTTTTCCCCCCAACTTGCCTAAGGACATTTGTTAGTGGAGACATGTGGATAAATCTGTGCACAGGCACCTTACATCATTATTTCACACGAGAAGAAGAACATTTAAAACTCCTCAGCTTAGAAAGTTTTTCTTAATAGAGGGTATTCTTTTGCCAAAGAACTGAGATTGCAGGTGGACAATTACCAGTAAAGAAAACAACAGTTTGTTAGTGTGGACAAGTCCAAATACGCACAACATTTACTGTACTTCAACATCAATATTGAAACTGAACAGCAAATAGTTTTGCTGATGAAACACCTGGCAAACACTAACACCCATTCTTTGCAAAATGCTCATTTTGTAAGCCCAGTGAAAGTAATCACTGAAGTCGCTCTAATAGCTCTGATTTAACAGATGCACAGGAGACACCTTTGCTCTGCCCCTGGTAGTTAAATGTGAGCCTTCTGTGGCTGTGTCTGTGTATGTGTCATTATAGCAGCACTCTTTTATAGGCATTAAGTAGCAAGGAGTTGCAGGAGCTATGAATTCACAGAGCACTTAATGTTGTGTTAATGACTCCTGACAGCTAGCTTAGCTGGAGAAGAGAGGGCGGAGTAATGCAGCAGGCAGAGTCAGAAAAAAAAACACACAAGACAATTGTGGCCAAGCATTTTCAGGAGTGTGTTACCCTCCCCATAGCCTTAGATCACTGTCTATATTTACAAAAACACTCATCAAAAGGATTAATTTCCATTACCATTAATAACTAAAATAACACAGAACAGCTTAGCATGCTGGATTCTAGCTCCAAAAAGACTGCATCATTCGATGATGAGCTTCAGACATGCATATCCCCAGTCACAGCTGGGTGAACTGACCGTTCAGAACAGAACATAACGCCTATGAAAAAATGATTCAGTTGGAAAACAGGACAAAATCCCTTTTGGAGAAATTGTGGAATACGCCAAAATTGAGCCATTTGAAGCATCCGCCTTGGGAGTTTGTTTTAATGTCAAACAATGTGGGGGTGTAATGATTTAAAGAAATGCAACAAAGTGAAAGTTTGGGATTGGCCAAGTCAAACTCCAGACTTAAGTCACACTATTGCCAGGTATTATACGCTTAATGACAGTTATTGCTGCAAACAGAACTACAAACAGGCTAAGGAGGCAATTCCTTTTTACTTAGGGGCAGGCTGGTTTTGATAGTATTTTTCCCTTGACAAACTATGGCATTTGTAAACTGCTTTCTGTATTAATTCAGGTTGTATTGGAATTTGTTGAGTAATCTGCAACATGTAGGTGTGAGAAAAAAAAAATCATAACTAAAGAAATGTGAAACCAGGGAAAATACTTATTCATGTTATGGGTGTTCAATGACAGTCTTCATTATAAGCCAAACAGTTTTGTTTGTGAGAATACATCTTGCGCTATTTGTTTGAACATATTTATTAAGTAACATTTTAAGCATACCTTTAATTGTTAAATGATCTTCAGTGATAAAGTCAGTCAACATATACAGTCAAGGTTTGTCTCTTTGTACCTTAAATACACTAAAATATAGACAGGGCTTGACAACTTTCAGCTCATCATTCAGTCTCAGCTAATTCACTCAACAGGGAAGCCCGAATAGCGAAGCATCTACTTGGCTGATCTTTAACCTCCTGTCTGCTATCTGAAGCTCAGTGGAGTCGCAGTCCAGGACTGCTTTTCAAATCCGTCAGCGCCAGTTAATTCAGCTACATGCTCAGGCAAACTGAACACAGATGGCCAATGAGCAACTCAGAGTACTTCCACATTTAAAGCGCTTCTGCTGAGAAAGGTCTGTGAAATGCCATTCTAAATAGTACAAGAGTGTCTGGAAAATGTTTGTTGAATGGCCAGGCAACTGTGCCAGTGTGATGATGTGCTTTTACAGCAGGCCTTGTAAAAAGAGATGTATTGAGTAGTCAAAAATGACCAACCACTGCACCGACTATGTTCCCTGATGCAGTTTACAACTTTGACCTCAGCCTTCAAAAGAATATAAATGCAAGGCAAGATTCTTCTTTTCAACATGCTCACTACAGAATACCTGGACTCAGTGCTTTTCAAAAACACCCACACCCCTCAAACGTTTTCATATTTTGCCATGGTTCATCTACAATCTTTAGAGTATTTTTGAACCTTAATATGTGATAGACCAACACAAAATACTGCATAACTATGAAGTGGAATAACAAGACTGCACAGCTCTTCAAATGATTTGAAAATTAAACCTTTATAGTTCACTAAGTAAGTTCTTTATAATACCATATTTCAATAACCTCTACAGGCCCTCTATGGTATGTCTTTACTAGCTGCAGATTTTTATTCATTTATTTATTTTTTTATCTGCATGTCTTGAAAAACAACTCAGACTCAGTCAAGCTAATGAAGAGCACCTATCAACATCAACTTTTACATCTGGAAGCAAAGGAGGATTTGGGTCTCGACTATCGGTGTGTCATTCCAACATACATCTGATTTGGTCTAACCTGTTCAGTTTCAGCTCTGGCTCTATGTTTGAGCCAGTTGTCTTGCTACAAGTTGAAACTCTGCACCATTTGTGAGTCTTTGTCCTGGATATAGTTCCAGCTTCCCTGTCCCTACTGAAGAGAAGTGTTGCTACAGCATAATGCCGGTACCAACCATTATGTGGGGACGGTGTTTATAGTAAATTTATCTTTTCACAAGAGACATTGCTTTGCTTGTTTGCTACTGAGTTAAATTTTGGTTCCTCAGGATGACTTGTGGCTACATCACAAAAGGGCATTTTTGGCTTTCTCTCAACAATGACTTTATTTTAGCAACTCTTCCATAAAATATAGTTTTGTGGAGTGCATGACTTACCATTGTCCCCACAATATATTCTTTTGTCTCAGTTGTGGCTCTCTAAAGCTCTTACAGAATGACATCGGATTAATTGTTTCTCTGATTAATGCTCCCTTTTTGCTATAAGCCTCAAATGTTTCAATTCTTTAAATTAAAAAAAAAATAAAAAATAATTGTCCCTTCTTCATCCATCAGAGTAAAACTAAAATGGGGGTGGAGCCTTGTCCAAGAATGTTTTTCATTTTACGTTCTTGGGATGGACATCTTAACAATGAGGGTATTTAATATTCATGACAACCTAACATTGGAGTGATGCAGGGAGAAAGTACTTCAACAGAATATTTTTAAAATAATTAGGCATGAATAAAACCTCATTTTAGGAGTGCTCTTTTGATAGGAAAAAGAAAGATGGAAAAAGTGACACACACATTTAAAATTCATAAGGACAAGGTCTTGGAAGGACAGCGGATTAAAGGTGGACATGAAAAGAGATAAGAATCGAACTCTTTTTGCCCCTGCTTCTCAGTTTTTGCAAAGCTCTCTGCTGACAGTAATCAAAAGCCAGATCGCTGTCTTTTCTATAAAGGCTGGTTTAAATCTCTGTGACTTATGAGAATATTTGCATTTCAACCTTCAGGTCTCTTCCCTGAAGTCGATGTTACATAGAACAATACCTGGTCCACCTTCGTACAGTGACCGCTGCTCCATTCCCTCAGCTTCCCTCAGAAACTTTTGAGATCCATGCACATAGTCTCTCATAAATTCACTTACACACGCACACACACGCCCACTCACACAAAGCCAGACTGCAGCTTCTAAAATATGCAGTGGCATGATTGCTATTATCATTTCTGATCAGCTGCGTTATTGAATGAATGCTGCTGTCAGGGCTGTTGCATGGGAATGATTATTTTGCGGGGCATCTGAGACCTAGTTACGCCTGGCTGAATGTGATGGATGGGGAGGAAATGGTGATGTCTGAAACACTCCAGGTCCTGCCAGATCCAAGCCACTCTATAATTACAGTCACACAGTTTGTCGGAGCCCAAGTAGAGTTCTGCCCATCTGGCTGGATGCAGAAAAATGAGTCTTATGAAAGCTCTCCCTCCCTGATCACACCCAAAATATCATTAACACATTTAAAGAAGGCCGACTTTATGTTGAGACTTTGTGCTTAAAGAAAAGCACTGCAAATTATTTTGTGTGCATGTTTTTGTTTTGATCAAGATCCAAATGTGTTTATACTGTAAAAGATGCACAGTTGTGTTTTTACTTAAAGGCAAATGCTTTTGCTAAATTACCTGACAGCAAAAAAAACAAACAAACACTGAAATTGTAAAGATGAGCAACCGACACACTCTTACGCCACCCAAGTTTGATAAGATTATTAATCATTGCACTTGACCCATCTGCTTGAAAGCAGCCATCTTTAAAGCCCACCTATTTCAATGATATTGAATGATTTGATTCGAGAAGAACAGTTAATAATCACAACCCTCGAAGACTGGCTTCCATTCTGTTTTCACAAAAATTTCAGGCTGAGGGAAGTAAATCTGAGATTTAATTATTTAATTATCACTACAAGCAGAATTCAGACACAAGTGGGTGGTGGAGTGCAAACAAAGATGTTTGATGTGGAAACAGACACAAACAAATTAAATTTAATTATTGATTTAAAAACAACATAATTAGGACAGATTAATGAATATACCTCAACTGAAAAAAATAAAAAAAATAAAATCTGAGTGGGGGAAGATTAAGCAAGAATGAAAGGTTTACTTCTATTTGAGCCAACTACAGAGGGCATCAAAAAACGCAGCTCCAGTGGGTACCATGGCAGACACAATTACTCCTGTGGAAAGAAGCCAAAGACGTCACAGAGCTACTCCCACATACTCCTCCAAATTCATACTAAATTAAGATGAGATTTTTTTTTGCCAAAGCTATCACTTTGTTCTTTTATTTACTTCTTGACAAAAAAAAAATGCTCTTTTATCTCCACCCATCCAAGATAATTCTCCAGTGTCAAATAAGAAATGGGAATCATGCAGAAACGAAATCAATAATAGAGTCAGCCATATGTTACTTTGGATTTTTCATTTTAAAAAGGGAAAATGAAAAGCAGCAAAAAATATAATGAGTTTGATAAAGCCTGTAGTACACACACTCCATTTTTGTCTGTAAAAACATAAGAATGATGAACATTATATATAAAAAAAAAATGTCTGGACTAATAATGATACAAATCTTGGAATGCACAAAATAAATTGGCTGGTGACTTGATTCAACCGGTCCTTATCAGTAATCAGTCGGTTGGATATCCAGTGTGTTATGTCTGGTGAACATACCACAAATTAGTGCTAATGGTTTGGGCTAAAAATAACATTTCTTTGAATAGAAGTTGTTTCTGCAGGAGAAGAGATTTGTTTTGAGTATAAACTAAGTGTTTAAAAGTGAGGTCAGAGGAAAAGCAAAAGGAGCAAGTATTTTCTGCAAATACAACTTTTTCTATGGAAACATTGTGATTGTACAATTACACTGTGACTTGTAAGCGAGAAATGAGGTAGCCTATATGTGATATTGTTTTAATATATCAGCCAAAGACAATCCAAGTACAAATAAAAGGCAATTCATAAATAACAATTAAAATATTTACTTTTTCACAGAGGGGCTGGTTAAGACAGCTTTTTTTCTTTAATCAGTATAATCGTCATTAACAAACTGACTTTCAGATTTAGTCTAACCTCAACACACCTGAAAAGATGTGTATGTTTAATGTGTAGGATGTAATCTTGTGTAAAGGGTGTAATCTGCTATTTTGTACGCAAGTCATTGTAGGAACTGGTTGGTAAGAAGCATGGGATTTTTTTGATGGTCAATGGGAAAGTGCTGCAGAGTGGAAACATGAATATAAAGGTATGAATCACACACACATAAAAATTGTCTAATGATTTTTATTTTTAATAACTGAGGAGGATGCAGCTGGTATGAAAAATGAGGAATTCAACATTGCAACAGATTCAGTATGTGCATACCTCGCCCAGACCAATCTACTTTTTGCAATGAAAAATAGAATGAATACAAGTTGAAGTGAACACAAACATGTAGAGGAGAAAAAACCCACATCAGGGATTTGTTGTCATAACATTCTATAATAGTCATGCTGGGTAAATGTGTCTGAGTATGAGTTCAGATCAAATTCAGCTGTCTGGCTATGCTCCTCAATCACACACGCATATCAAGGAGGTAGAAGAAAACAGGTTCCCCACTGCTACACCAATCTGATATCTGTGTCGCTATCAGAACAAACATGCACGGACATTCTTTCATTCCAAATCCGATTCATCTCTGAAGATTTTGAAAATGTTTAACGTCTGGTTTAACTAATTCACATTCATGTGAGCAGCTGTCATCAGCATATGCATTTTTGCAAGCAGTGAGGTCTGGATGCACATCCTGAAACCCGTCTTCTCACCTGATCTCTGCAAGCCGAGCCGCCATGACTCACTGTCATTTCTCTCCTCTCATCCCATTTCAGCTCATTCTCCACAAGTTCAGAGTTCACCCCTATCCTGGGCTCTAGCTTCCTCTCAGTCCTTCTTTGTCTCTTTGTTATCCATGTTTCATTTTTGACCCTACATTAAATCAGTCCCTTCTTTACGCTCACCCTCCATTTTCTCGTTTGCATTTTTCTCAATTTACTCTTGCCTTTGGTATTTTTTTTCCTACTTCGAGCCACTGCTTATATAACGGATGCACAACAGCGAATCAGTATCCATGTCCATAATGTCCATAATTGTAAGCAAATGTCTATACAGAATCATATTAATGTCTGTGTGTATGAGAGCTATTTTAAGTTCTCATACTTAAAATATGAGAACTTAAAATAAACACTATCAAATGATCAGTTAAAATCCATACTTACACAGAATAGGTCAGAAGCCTTACTTGTCTTTAAAGTCAGTACCGCAGATTCAATCATTTGTAAGAAGACTAAAGGCTAACACAATAAGTGTAGACAGTTAAGATAGATGACAGATTTTACTTCAGTAACAATCCTAGGCGGATGGCTTTAAATTTTTTGTTTGCTTAAAGTGTTCTTTCAAGTTAGCTTTTTTGTGTTTTAGTTACAAGAATGAAGATCTGCAGTTTAAGTACACATTTTTAAAATCCCATTAAGGCTGCCATGGTGTCATGTATTTATTTTTTCTCCAGCTATTTCTGACTTATTAGATTTGCAATCAATCAGCTCCTTCTTCTTGTCACACTGCCTTCTACACATTTTCATTTTCCTCAGTTTACATTATTCTTCTGCGTTCCTTTCCGCCCCCTAGAGACCCTGTCTTTCACGGTATGAATAATTGAGGCATATTGAGTTTGACCAGCAGATGGTAAGATGGGTGTTATGGATTTGTCCATGCTCTTTAGCAGGGTTCAGCTGCTGAGTGACACTTGTCTTGCTTGGGTCCACAGTAGCTCTGGGGAAGCATGGGCACAGTGGGAACAGAAAGGCAGGGCACACCCACTAATGCGTCTCCTCTAAAAGCAGATGTAGGTGAAAATCAATAACAACACTTACAGAATTTGTGTCTGAGGACAGACAAGCCCACATGTGAAAACACAAGTGGAAGTACTTAGCATTATTTTAGTGATAGATCCATTTTTTGTTTTCTTTTCTTTTCTTTGTTTTATTTTTACATGGGATCAGTGGAACCCTGCCAGACCAGATTTGATTTTCATAGAATAAAGAAATTGACCAATTAATTTTATTCTACAATTAAACAGCATGTTAGTCTATGCCATGAATGCCACTTTATAGGCACTGTAGTTAACTCTTGCTATCTGCTTTGCAAAGGAATAGCAAGTATGTGCATCTATACTTTTATTTTACCCATATGCTGCTAGTTGTGATAGATTTCTTGGAATACATTCCTTTTTTTTTAATCATTTTTTTCTCCGAAGACTTTTTTGCGGCGCTAGTGGCTCGTATTTTTCCAAGGAGAGGGGGAAGACATGCGGCAAGGTTCGCCGGGACCGGGAGTCGAACCCGCGACGTCCGCGTCGAGGACTAAGGCCTCCAAACGTGGGGCGTGCTAAACCCCTGCGCCACCTAAAACACAGCATCTGCATTCAAGGGTGTGATTTTCAAGCAATCACCCAAAGTGTTTTTGAGACATTCCACCTGGTCATTATTAACCTGTTAAAAGCAGTCACATTGCCACCTATATATGGGCTTCCTTTGCTGAAAATACAAAAAAATGGCAGTCTGACAATAAAAATGGCCTGATCATTCGGAGCAAACATGATGATCTAAACATAGACTAATTACAGCCTACGCTGATTGCAAGCCGTCAATGCTTGTTCTAAAAGGATGTTTAATAAAGGCAGTGGTTATATAACTGTTATTTAATAAATGCATGTAGAAAAATATGTACATTTTGTTAAGCTGGTTGTTTATAATTAAGTAGTTTCATAATTTGCTATGGCAGCGGTATGAGGTAACCTAGCTTCGCAGGTAGTTACAAAAATTAAAGGTTATGGTATAACAGTTAAATAACCTCTGCTATGTTTTTTGTATCTGACCGAATATTTTAGATTTGTTTGCCATGCCTAAGTCTCCAATACCCCAAAAATCATCTTCTTCCTTTTATTCGCCCTCCAAACTGTCTATAACTCAAGTAACCTGCTGCATTTCTCCCTGCTAAACAGCACTGCTTGCGGTTTCACTGTCAACGCCACCCTCTGACTGCTTAACCTTCGAAAACTCCTGCCCCCAAGGCTCTCACCTCAGCTCAGTGACCTACCAGAGTCAGAACAGTTAGCGTAAGCTTACTTCCACACTGACATCACTGTATGCTGCTGGGCTAAACAGCTGCATTTTAGGGTTTCCTTTAAAATTACTTGGTCTTATAATCTCTTCTTTTGCATTTTTTGCAACCCTTCTCTAAATATGTTTCCACACCTTGAAATTTCCTCCAATGTCTGTTTCCTGTTTCTTGGATTTTCTTTCATACTCCATGCTGTTTCCTCTCTCTTTTCTCTCTCTGTCTCATCAACCCCCTCCTAGTGAAAGCTGCTCACTAGGAGCTGTTCACCCATTCTGAATAAACGCTATCAAATTATTTAAAACTTCCAAAAAGAAGAAAGAAAATACTTAAAAAACAAATAAAGACTTTCTCATTTATTTATTTTTCTTTTATATTGTTTTCAGAGAAGAAAAGAAAGGATGGGACAGTTATGCTTCTGAATCAGAATCACATATATAAAGCAGATGTTTTGTAGTTGTAATTTCCTCTGTCTCCTCTAGTTTGAATCCATTTTCTACACTATAAAATTTCCTCCCTGGATGGTAGTACTGCATCACCTCGACGTGTCATCTTTCTTATTGTCCTTTCAGCAAAGTGTCTATGTTTACATCTTGCACACAAGACAACAAGATTATGGTGAAAACTCAAGCAGGAAATTAGATAACAAAAGTAGGATAAGCTAAAATCCCAAGCATCCCTGCATTCAATTTTTCAGTAATCTGATTTTTTTTTTTTTTGCCACTTCTTACCATGTTCTGTATCAGTACTGACAAATATTATCTAACAGTGACTTATGAGAGGAACTTCAATTGCCACCTTTATCGAGCTAAGTTACGAGGACGTTTAACAACCCCCTCTCCCACTCCAATGGCATCTGCAAAAAGCTTACGGCACAGGGAGGTGGATGTGGGGATCAGTGATAGTCTTTGATCTGCTAGCCTAGGAAAACTGACCTTTAAGAATAATTATTGAAAAATCTTAAAGTGACAAAAATAATGGCATAAGCCTAAACAAGTAGATGAAACGAATTAGTATTGAATCTCTAAAAATTTATCATTGCATTTCTCTTAAGTTCAGATTCCTAAAACGAGTTCAAATATAAAAAATAATTTCGATAGCTTAACTTTTAACAGTTGCTGCCTTTTATTTTAAATGTCTGCAACAACATTTTAAAGTTATAGTAGATTAAAATTAAAAAGCTTGCTTTGATTATAGTCTGGGGTTTCTTGGAGAGCTAACGGTGACTTAAAGAAAAGCTTCAGATATCTGTCTTCATTCAAATTTCTTACTGAGATTTCAACAGTGGAATTTACAAATGGGATGTTCTGTATAGTGTTAAGTCTTTCACTGGTTCTCGAAGCCCCATTTACTGTCAGGTCACTCAGCTGTGTAGTGAAGCCTGTAGCAGTTCAGTGTAAACATGACATCTGAGATCTAGGAGAATTTATAAAATGCTTCAACTTTCATCTTTTGACTTGATTTACAGCACCCTGCAAAAGTATTCACACCTCTTGAACTTTTTCACATTGTTGTCATGTTTGCAGTTTTATCACGGGTTTTAAATAATTTAATAAAGATCTAATGTGATTGACCAATGCAAACTAGAACACCATTTTGAAGTATTCTAATTTTTGTCTTAATAGACAGTCTCATTTCTAATAAGACAGAAATATCTATAACCATTATCACTGAAGTAATCTAAAACTCATTAAACTAAAACTAAATAAAAATTGACCAATGAAAATCAGACATTGTTTTTTAAATGTGCTTTAACAAAATCAGTAAAAAAAACAAAAAAAAACAAACAAAAACCAACCTAATAAAGCAGGTGTGTGTAATGGTTGTACATGAAAGACTGGAGAAAATAATTATGTCTTGACAGTTGTAATAGGATTATTTAGATCTCATTCATGTAGGTGAATTTTGTGTTGCTTTGTCAATAAATCACATAGAATGAAATCTGGGACTATAACTTGATAAAATGTTTGAAGGTGTAAGGGAATATTAATAATGAAAGTCAGTTATATAAATGAAGTTTAAGAATTTATCCAAGAAGGTGTTGAGACAGACATTAATATTATATATGTCTTTCCCTAACAAGTAAGACAATACAATGTCTCACACATTTTAATGTCTTTCTCCTAGATTTTTTTAAATGAATAATTAATAAAAAAAAAATGTTTCTGTAATAGCACCATAAAAACAGGTTTTTGATGTGAATCTACTTTGCTTGACATGTTTCTTTTAAACAATTAACCTTGCAAGGATAATAAGATTTATAATTCCAGTTAAACTAGTCACAACAAGACTGAAAACCTCAGAAAAGTCTCATTTACTGTGCGGAAAGCACTCTTAGGAAGCTGCTGTGCGTGCAAGCCATTCATGTCTCCTTTGTCATGTGGCTGCACAACAAGGTCAGAGGACATTTTCCATTCTGAGACTCCATATTTTATTAATCATACAGCTAAGCGAATGGCAGAGGGTGAGAAGCAGCGTGACAGAAAAGCAAGAAAGGGCGGACATTTTACTATAAAGGTGAGACGGGAAGAAAAGTAAAGGACAAGGGAGAGTGATGCCCCCACAGAGCAGGAAATAGTTTATGCCATAGAAACAAAACAGTAGGGAAAAACGAAACAGAAATGCATATTATAAAGGCATATAATATTATTGTTGTTTGAGCACATGTGTTTCTGCCCCTGGAGCTATCTGCCTGTTCTGCAGATGCTAACACATAAGTGTGCAATTGCATATTGCCAGCCCATTTTACATTTGCACAGCTGACCCTGATGTCCTCATGTTTTCACATCCGGAATTAATCACATCGCATCTGTGGTCCTTCAAAACTACCTTCAGCTCTGCGCAACAAAAAAATGGAATGACTAAAACACTTCCTACAAACTCTTACAGGAAAACTTAAAGAATAAATTATAATAATCTGAGACATACAGAGACATGCATACACAGTGATTCTGTATTTAATTTGGTGTGTTATTTTGTGTAAATGTATGAAATGCATTTGCAAGGTTCACCAACTGCAACAAAATTCCAGCTGGATTTACCTCATATTCATGTTCGAATATTACATCAAGCAGTTG
Source organism: Alfaro cultratus (assembly GCA_903066825.1). Classification (NCBI taxonomy): domain Eukaryota; kingdom Metazoa; phylum Chordata; class Actinopteri; order Cyprinodontiformes; family Poeciliidae; genus Alfaro; species Alfaro cultratus. The sequence goes on from CAEFZX010007091.1 coordinate 17,763, forward strand.
TTCTGAGGTGAAGTGTAAGAATATGGAGCCAGTTGTCCTTCATTATCATATGCTTCATAACCACTGGTGCAGTCAGGGTTACTCTTATGAATGATAGTCCTATCACAATTCTCGAGACATGGTGCAGTGTTCTTATGTCTGGAAGACTCATTGCAGCCAAAAACTCAACCATAAAATGTTTGACCTGAAGGCAAATGGCCTGAACATGTGGTCAGCTGTGAGCTTTGTTAAATTTTGGACCCTGCTTGTGTAAACCAATTTGTGGTTTACACAATCTGAGTCCATGGTGATATAAAACTGAGATTTATATATACATTTTGATGCAGCTTTTGAAGTAGTTTCAAGTTCACTGCAAACTTACACTAGTATTGTAAAAACCAGACAATTTTTCTAGGCTTTGCTTTGTACAGAAGGAGGGGACCCTTGGCTATTGAGAAACAAATACTTGATCAAACAAGGTGATCTTTCTTTTCTGTGCAAAGAGTCAATTAGGTTCTTAAACTGAAAGTTTAAAGTCTCATCAAGTCATCAAACATCATATACTTTTTGGCACTGCTCATGAAATATTTTGGTCAAAGTTACACATTTAAGGCCCTACATATATTTTTCATCTATTCTGGATACTTGAAAACAGATTTAATTAGTTAATTGAAAACTCAAACTCAAAATTAACACAAATTTCATGCTCGTAATGACTGTTAGTACACTTACGAGTGCAACTGTATATTTGAGCTTAACATCCCAAGCAACTTGTGCATGGTCATGCAGTATTTTGCAAACTTACACTAAGCTGCACAGAAAGGTACTGTGCTATTCTCAGACTCTTCTGCTTTTGAAGCAGCACAAGTGTATTCTCCCTACAGCAGGTCTTAACCTTTGCAAAATCTTTGAAAAAAAACTGTGATCAAAAAAGACAAAAGGCTCGGTGTGCCTGGAAGCTTGGTGAACTGAACATACTTCAGTGGAAAAGGCCTCTGCTCAGTAGGTGTCAGTAAAGACTCATCTGGATATAAGGTATTTAACCATGGCAGTACTACAAAAATCAATGGCAAAAATTGTGCTCTTTCATTACATGTGAGGTGAAAGTGATGAGGCCTTGTCACCGCAACAAAAGGATTAATAAAATAAAATAATAATAATTTAAAAAAAAAACATTTGCAAAAGCTTAACACACAGTCACAATTACTGTATCTCTCTTAATTGTGACTAATAATATGCAGCAGCATGTAATAGTTCAACAATACATACAAGTGCTTTACATAGTAAAAACACTAAATTACAAAGTTAAGCTATCTTCCATAAAAAGAGTGGTTCCTAATTAAATGCACAAATTAATGACAGAGTCAGGCTCAAGATCCCTTGAATAATAAAAATAAAAGCTGACACTCTGCATAATTACAGCTATGAGATGAGTCAGGGATCACTGCCCACATAAACGTACAGATACACACAGATACATTGTTATTTTATGAATCAAGTTGTCTTAGTACTCCTTGAATACACAAACAATAATACTAAAAATCTGGGCAGCCACAGTAGTCAGCCTTTAAACAAAGTCAAAGCTCTGTTCATCTGGTTTAGCACCAATAAAGGGTCTCTTTACGCCGATATAAAATGCTTCATAAAGACCCAAAGAACCAGAAAGTGCAGGACACAGTCATTGTCTATCCTGAATAGTTCCTGTAATTTAAACCAATGTTGAGCTATGGAGCTTTTCATTGGGGTTTTGAATTACATTTGTGAAAACTGGGTCTTAAAAGTCTCTTAAGGTCCATTAGTGTAATATGACAGCGATCTGTTTAACTGTTGACTTAGTTAATAAAAATAAATTTAAAAAAAAGAATACTGTTTGCATTCTGGGCACGTTTTCCTTCTTTAGTCATCTTTAGTCCATTCACATCAACTAAAATACTTAAATTCTGAAAAATAAAGTTCAATTTAAATCTTTAAACCCCAGAGCATATCCATCGTCAAAGCTCCTCCTCCCCAGTTTCACTCTAATACCTCCACTCCACTGCATAAATGTATCATTACAGTATCATTATGGCAACAGTATCCCCCAGCTTCCATTAACAGGGACTTAGGTACTGTGTGCTGTGGCTTACATAGACCCATTATATTATTAAGTCATTATAAACCAGGACACAGAGAAAATTATGCCTTTAATGGGAGCTACATTGGGAACTACTTAAGTTTATGCCCCCAGCCCACCTATTTTTGTGCCTATTTTCCTGTGCCCGCGGATCTGAGCGCCCACAGTGTTAAGTTACGTATCGGACTACCAAGTTACTTCACCCTGAACAAAAGGTAGCTCTATATCAAACCTTTACTTCAAATAAGCTAAGTGTTGGCAGCTGCCTACTTACCCCAGAGTTAGGATATGCCGTCCAGCCCAGTTCTGCTGTGGCCACCCGAGTGTCCATCAAAGTTTCTGCAGCAAAGACAGAAAAATGGAGAGAAAAACAGTAGTTAGCCTCCAAAACCTATTTTTAGTACCCCTCAGCGGAGATGACTTGAATTCAAGGCCCAGTGATCACTTGACACTATCATCTATGAACAGAGCAGAGACGAAACCCCACAGTGATTCATCCATCTCTGCCTCACTTCTGTTAAGACAAGAAACATGGAAACAAATCCTTGGCACTTTGCTGGGAGGGATGCCTGAGAGCTTCTGTCATGCTGTTAAATGCTCAGCTTTGTATTGTGTTCTCTCTGTGAGCACGACAACAATATGCATGTCCCGCCTTTGTTTGCATGCACATGCATGCATGTATTTGAGTGATTTGCAGTCACTTCTGGTGAAGTGGGTGGATTTTATTTGTACTTTTGGGTGGGAAAAGGCTGTATAGCTTTGCACACCATTAATCTAGGGAAAAATCACTTCTAAAATGCAAAGAGTATTACATCCCTATTTTGGAAAATTCTCACCAATTCAGTAGGTCAGAGGTTCACAACGCTTTCAATTGAGTGAGATGAAAGCATATCAATTTCCTAGCTCTTTGGTGAAACTTAAACAGACATTTCACTGTAATTGATTCAACATTTGCAAAAAAAATATCCAAATAAAAAAAAAAACTGTATTTTTTACATTAAATCTCTTGTGTAAAAGCAATGCTCGCTATGACATATACATACAAAAAAAGAAAAACTAAGACTGGCAGCTGGCACAAAGAAACCAATCTTACCAGTTTTTCTCAGTCTGATTTACCGAGAAGAGACTAAAAGATATGTTGTCATTTTAAAAGGAAGACTTCCCCTGTAACAGACTGTTTATTCCATGCTCTAAGTGATTCACCTCATAAACTGAAAGAATATTTCACATTTTAAATGCTTCATGCCAGATCATGCCCTTGATTGTGTTTGTGTTTCCCAAAGAGATAAAACTGATTTGCTGAAGGAGGAATGGTAGGTCTGGGTGATGGTCTGTAGCAGATAAGAAAGGTGCTTCGGGAATTTTCAGAGGAATTGTTTTTGCCTTGGACACCTTCCACTGCCTCAGCAATGGTTATCCAATCCAAACAAGTGTTGACAGGGATGGGATTGCAGTCTGATGAAATCCTCTCTCTTAAATTTTAAATAAGACAATCCAACTTTCTTTACTTTACACATAGCCATTAGACTTGTTTTGAGTTTTTATTGATTGTGCATTTACTTTTGCCTCAAACCAAATAACATAAGGGGGAAATTAGGGAGGTCTCAATCTGATCACGTGATCGGAAATTGGGTCCAATCACATGGTTTCAGACTTTGTCGGATTCTTTAATCACACCCCGATCAGGGATCAGATGTATATATTTGATTTTTTTTAAACCCAAATAGGAATAATAACAGTATCTACAGTTACGTAGTGGACTGTCTACTGTCTGGTGAACTGCCTACAGTTTTATGCCCAGCACATTGCATAAAAACTGAGCAGAATCATCAGCATCAAGTTGGAGCACAGTTGCCATTTTTGCAACGTTGTAAGTATATTTGGCGACTTTTTCTTTTTTTCAAAAAACCAAGTGACAAATCTAGACACATACTCTGGTATATTGGAGACTTTGGCAGAAAATGGGAAAGCACTGACTGCAGTTGCAGCAGGCAAGTGAGAGGTGCCGTGAGCCCCTCCCATATCAGAAACAGTTTGCAGGCGCGTCATGCAGCAACTTGCAGTAGAGCACAGAGAATATTCAGTCCATTCTGCTTCCACATTGCAATAGAATCACACATGCATAACGCCGCCGGTGAGTCCACTCTGGATTAAATACAATGTAAATATAGTTTATCATGTTGCCCAATGTATTTTTATTTTAACTTTTTTTTTTTTTTTATTCTTTTACCGAAACTGACACACCAAAAAATACTCATAACTTGATTTGCACAGTCTCAGTGTTCTATTAAATGATAAAAAAGGTGGATGAAATAAAAAAGAAAATGAGGAACATCCTAGACTTGTTTCTGTGGTATTCATTCTTTAAATGTATTTTTGAAGTTTTGGATAGGGATTATCAGCTGACAATCAAATTCAAAGGACTCACACTCTGACCCGGGGAGGCGGAGATGCCACATGTGGAAAACTAATGTTTTAGTTGTTATCTCTAGCAGGTAAATAAATGTATTTAATTCAAAAGTATATTATTTTAGGAATTTAACAACAATAAAAAGCTTTGTTTTGCAGAAGACCTCAACACATTTTAGTTGAGGAAAAGGTTAGAGCACCCAGATTATACAGATTCATATGTGTGATTTATATGTGTGATAAATGTGAAATTGCATTTTAATTTTATTTATTTTATTCATTAAAGACCTTTACAAATCTCTTCTTAAGTATTAGCTTTTTTGTAGGACTGTTTTAGAATTGGTATTATTTAAAAAAAAAAAATCAACAATCTACCTATCCATCGCTCTTCCATGCTGTGACATGCTTTCAGACTGTGGGAGGAAGCCAAAGCACCTAGCGAGAACTCACACATGCATAGGCAGCGCATTCAAGCAACATGCAGAAAGACACCAGGCTGGGATTTGAACCTGGACCCTTCTTTCTGTAAGACAATAGTGCTGCCAACACACACATGGTGACTATCAAACGGTATCGTTCACATGACTTTTTAGAATAATTGGAGGAGAGACTGGCAATAAAATACTTTTAACACTGTTTAATTTTAGTTTCTAAAAGAAAAATCCTTATGGTCAGGTCAGCGCATCATAAAAATTTGGGACTGGAAATCAGTCACTGATATCACTAATAAAATCTAGATCAAAAGACATTGTCAAAGAAAAAAACATTGTAATGTAAATGTTAGGAAATGCTTTGATTCAATTTTCTCCACTTACATGTAGATGTAGTCCACAGACATTAACTAGTTAAGTAAGATGCATCAGATACACATTCAAATACTAATATATGCAAGAATAGAACGCAGACTAATTCATACATAGACTTTACCTGCAGGAGTCAACACTGTGAGCAATTTTCTGTGTACACCAACCGGGACAGTCTTGTTCACACTAGGCTTTTCGTCTGAGTGTTTCAATTTCCTTAAAATCAGCCTTTCACTGTCTAGTTTCCACAGTCAGCCAGCTCCAGTCTGCCTGTTTTTAAGACTTGTTGTCAGCTGGGGAGATAGGACCATGAAACAGCTCCCTGTGCCAGAGAGCATTGTGGGGACTGCCAGCCCTTTCCCAGGGGAAATCACAGAAGCTTTAGTCTAATCACACGGACACTTGGTAGGCCATTTTCCATTTCCTTTAAAACACAGAGAGGGGGGACGAAGTAAAAAACATTGTGGGTAGGGGACAAAAAAGGTCAGAGGCCTCATGGGAAGGCAGGGTGAGCACTGTCACCTGATCTAATGTCCACCATTAGCAGGATATCAAAGTAGCACATGAGTAAATGGAGTGTACTAAGTGGTGATTAGCAACAAGGTTTGGCTCAAGCAGCAGTCATGCCACATCTCTAACACCTGTCCACAGGCATAGGGGATTTGAGAAATGTCCAATGTGTCTGTGTGCAAGTTTTAAATCTTGCTCATCTTTTTTTTTTTTTTTTTTTTTTTTTTTTTTTTGTGAAGTGAATGTGAATACTAACAAAATCAATGTAATTTAACAGAGCATGCATATTATAAATAATTACAGTTTTAAATAGAGTGATATTTATTATTTTAAGTTTTTTTCAATAATATTTTTTAGCAGTTATTTTTCTGTGTTGTATTATTCTTCTTATTATGTGCACAAAGGAAATCTAAGTATCACATGTTTTTATCTGGAGATGAATAACTATTTTGAAAAGCAAGACATGCAGCTCAAAGTTATACCTTCAAGCAAAGAAATACAAAGACAAAATATTTGTGGCCGATGTATGTGATGTGTATAATGTAGCGTGTCCTTTGTTATTATTTATATGTATATTAGGAGAAGCGATGATGTAACACCACTAGTATTACAGCCTTCATTAACGTTATTTCGAGCATGTAGCTTTCCAGGAAGCGATCAACATTTCCGAATACGAATGTTTCATGGCAGGTGCAGTTCTTCGATTATCTGCTGAAGGTCTCACTCTCTAGCCTGAATGATGTCAAAATATGTATGTACTGATTTTTTTGTTTTTTCCATTTTTCTTTGAAAAGGTATTTCCCTTTAAAACTGGTACTGAGTTTCCAACCAGACAAATCCTGATCTGAGTCAATCCAACTGACAATCCTTAAATTTGGTCTCCAGATGATCTCTCTGTGTATCTCAAACAAGTAAACAAGAACATCCTGGGTTTGAATCCCACCCTTAGGTCCTTCTGCATGGAGTTTGGATGTTCTGTCTGTGTATGCGTGGGTTCTCACATCTTCCTCACACAGTCCAAAAACATGACTGTCAGATTACTTGGTCTCTATAAAATGACCTTAGGTATGAGTGTGTGTACATGAATATTTGTGCTGTGTGTCTCTGTGTTGCCCTACAAGAGACAGGCAATCCAGTGTGTACCCCGCCTCTCGCCTGCTGGAGATAACCACCAGCCCCCGCAACCCTGCAAGAATAAAAGGAGAATCTACAATAGATGGATAAATGTAACTAAAACATGGAATGTTACATTATGTCTCCTCATCAATATGCTGTGGTAATAAAAAACTAAGGAAGAGTGTGAATTAGAAAACATTTAGGAAAAATTAGGCAGTCTATGACTCAGCGAGAATTAGGAATAGGAAAGTTTTGGTTTTAAAATTTGTCTCCATCTATCAGCATTAGGGTCCTAGAATTATTTTTTTATGGTTGCTTGGCAACAAAATAAGTAGTTCCTAAAATTTATGATTCCAACATGTTTTTGGCAGTGGGTTTAAAGATTATAATAATTCAGCCTAGGCCAGCAATTCAGAGTGAGACTTTTAACTAGAAACAGTATCTCTTTAAGCATAAGAAAGCAGATGTAACACAGACAAAATAGAACTCCATTTGTAAGAACAAATCCATCTGGTAGGTATTGAACAATTGGCAACAATTTGCAGTTTAAACTAAGTAATTTTTATATTGTTAATTTCTAAGTAATTTGGCGGAAAAGGTGAAACAAAACTTTTGCAGTCCCCAGTGTTTCAGGGCCTTTTCTCTTTTGCTTATACACTGCTGTGTCAGCTCTATCAGCAAGCACTAGCATATTAAACACAGCCAAGTACACTAGCAGTTCAGACTGTGGGAAAACTACCCACATTAAAAGCCTAATGTTGACTATGTAAATACTGCGCATAAATTCAAAGGAAATCAACAGCTCGTTGGTCTCAGTGCAAAAGAAGTTATTACAGCAACATCATAGGCATATTATTTACTCAACGGATGTTACGGATTCTTTAGCAAAAGGCGTCTTCCAAATAATACACCAAATTATTTTACTCAAAACTCAGAAGTCACAATCAGAGAGTGAAGCCAGGGCCTATAACCCCAGAGAGTGCTGCTCCTTCTTATTAGCAGCAAGTGATAGATCAATACCAAATGGTGGGCTGTATCCACAGATAGAGAGAGAGGGGGGCATATAGAGAACGAGGAAGAGAAATGAAAGTAAGGGAGAGACTGCATTAAACATTGATGGGGCCCTGTGTTACAGATCGATAAGGAAACAGCTTTCTACACGCAATTACACGTCAGCAAGCAGTCGCGTTATACATCACATGAACTTCCATTATTACATATTACAAGAACTAGCCCAAAGAATATTTCTATAGATAAAAAACAACAGATGGAATGGATTATAGAACTCTTAAGCCTTATTAAGCTACTGTGTATATGCCTAATAATTAGAAAAAAAATCAAAATAACTACATGTCTGTATAAATCCCTCCTTTGTGACCACGTCTGTATGATTGCATGGTTGCTGGTCGATAGAACATGTGCTGAAGCCCTTTTCAAAGCCTTCCTTGCTCCTTAATCAATACACCAGAGTATTCTCTAAGGATTTCCATTCCCTTTCCATCTTTTCCATTCATCTATCCTTTAACCGCCCTCCTCTATGTCGCCCTGCCCAAGGTTGCTGGTATATTTTGTAATTCAATGAGACAATCATGTCCAGATGCTAGAGGGTGAATGAGCAGGAAAAGGCCTTCTCTTTGTTATTGTAGCAAGAAAATGAAAGATCTCAGGCCCAAAGATAACTTTATTTAGGTACGGTTTATCTCTTGATGTGAATGGGAACAGGATGGTTGGACAAAAAAAAAAAAAGGCAGAACCCCCAAAAATGATGACAGACAGAGAGAAAGGAAGACGAAGATGAAATACCACAGGAGAAATCAGCAGGACTGAAATGAGCACTTAACAATGATGAAACCCCAGGGTAGCCTGCTGAGCATGGAATCTTAATATGGGGCGGCTGACAAACAAACAAGAGAGAAGTGCTGCATCTTCCAAACTAATCAGCCGTCCACTCAGGGGATTTATGAATATGAAAGCAATTTTTTTTGACAGACTGGAGTATTTTTGGAACAAAGCAAGGAAATGTTTTGAGCACAGCAAGACTACCTGTACAACCAGCCAGAACTATATGTTAAGGAGTACGTTTCAAAACCTCACAACCTATTTTCTCTATGTACAAGACTCTTCTTTTGATGAAAGAAATGAAGCAATTATTGAGTTGACCTATCCTGTTCCAAGAGACAGCTAATACAGACTTGTGGTGAGGCTAGCCAATAACAATCTTCCATACTAATCTATCGGCCACTCTGAGAATTGAGGAATATAAAAGTAAAAGTCAGTGACAGACTGAGGCAGTATCTCCACACAGTATCTCAAAGTTGCTCACACACTGAATCACCAGTCTAAAAATGTTTGATTGGAAAACAGAACGTGATAATTTCCTCCATGTCTAAGATTGGTTGGGCTTATTTGAAAACTCATGGTAATAAAGCACCACACTATTATTTGTCAAGTGAAGCCTGTCATGCTATCCAACATTGGACTTTGATTGGTGAAGTAAGGCTATTTTAGTACTAGCCCTGCATATAAAGTTGAGTGCGTTAAACTTGAGGACAAGGATCCAAAATATGACCTATGTATAAAACTATTTTTGTGAAGTATGAAAGAAATAGATCTTGGTTTTTACATGTCGTGTTGATAGAGGTGACTTTAGTTCGACTATCCAATAAAACTGCGTAAAAAAAAAGTGTGAAAGTGAACCAAATATCATGTAAGGTCTGTGAGCTGGACGTAGCATAGATTAATTTTGAAAACTATAAACATTTTCATTGCTTAACACTCCTTGGTGGTAACGTGAATAGAGACACTATCTTATTGAATCACCATGTTCGATAAAGAAGACAGTCCTCACACATGGATGTGAGACGTGTTGCTTTATCCGTCTTACTGAAGGGCTTTTTTCTTTAAATAGAAAAAAGCAGAACATTCAACAGGAATATGTCAAAAGAAATGTGTTATTTCCATCTCTCCCTAAAGACACACATGACAATGTGTCTGATTTGAAAATTGGACAGAAAATAATCTGCCATCCCCTGAGACATTAGCTCAAAGTGATGACACACAAGTCTTGCTTTGCCGAGACACAGACAGGATTTAAATGAGCTGGTTTGCAAATTACAGATCACACAAACAGATATATTAATGGAGTTCGGGGCTTGCAGTTGCTGAGTGAAAATAACATTTCCAGCATGAAAGTAGATGTGGTCAGTGTGAGTCATAAAAGGAAAACATGAGATAAGAGAACATACAGAGAAGTAAAGCCAGACAGGGTAAAGTGAAATCACAGGCAGATGTTAGAGAGATCGCAGTGTAAGGACAATTAATGTACAATTATATACACCATCAGCAGAACCTGATGAAATTATCCTATAATCACAGCAAGGTGACATTATCTTGGCCTCACACATCTGGGCTACCATGTCGCATAAAATGTAGGTATCAACCTTGCAGCCAGAAGCTCTTTTCCATGATTAGCAGTTTGTAATTGAGTTGTTGTAAAATGGAAGAAGAAAGTACAACAGCCCTCCTAAACAACGACTGCAAATAAATGCAAAAAAAAAATAAAAATGTATACATATAATCTTAGTGGTCAGCCACTCTTCCAAGTATTGGCAACTTGCAGAGGCAGCACTTTTGTACTCTAACTTTACGACTTTATATACAGCCCGCTATCTTTCACCATCTTTTTCTTGTGCTCCTGTGCCTTCGTTCGCTCCTCTTCCCATGCCTTGGTCAGAGGAGAGAGGTTAGGCACATCATTTGCATTCATTAACATTACATTAGCAGACAGAGTGATCTTTAGAAACCAGGCTGCAGGAGAGTGTCATCTTTAATTCATCATAACCCCACCGCCCACTCACTCACCCGCTTTCTCTTTACCTTCTTTTTCTTCCTCCGTTCCCATCTATCCATCTCCCCTCTGCAGCACTCTTCCCCCCCCCCATCCCAGGGCATCTCTTCTTGAGTCTTCATTTATCTTCTGCTTTATATTCATCATGGCTTTTGCCTTATCTTTCATGATTATTTTTGAGGTCTCTACATAATGACAAGTGGTGTTTTTTTTTCCCCCTCTGCTTAAGCACTTGTAAATATGACGATCCGATCAGGCTTTTTCTGACTGACACCAATTCCCAGTTTTCTATGAGGCCTGGTCTGCTTATTTTGATTTTTTTCATATGGACTAAAAAAAAAAGAGAGAATAAAATATGATTACCTCTTCTTTCATTAAAGCAATTGCAAGATTATCTCTATTTGGGTGTCAAAATACATATTTCTAACTTTCATTCTTATCTCTTCTTTGTGATAAGATCTCTAGTCAAATGACAGCATCAATCAATTTTAGATTAACTCATTAACCAATAACTTGCATCCCTAGTAAGAACTACAATTACTAACAACGTAAATTTTGAGCCGTTTCATATATATATATATATATATATATATATATATATATATATATATATATATATATATATATATATTTATTAAAAATATATATATATATATAAAAAAATATTTATTTATATATTCA